>KI669495.1:297913-558742 GCA_000507405.3 Kwoniella heveanensis BCC8398
CTCTGGCTCTGGCTCTGGCTCTGGCTCTGGCTCTGGCTCTGGCTCTGGCTCTGGCTCTGGCTCTGGCTCTGGCTCTGGCTCTGGCTCTGGCTCTGCTGATGGTGGACGTCCTGATCCTCTGGGTCTTCAGGTATGACCAGCAAATGATGTTCAGCCTGACTGCCCAAGGCCAAGCTCGCGATGATAGGATTCGTATACCATCCCAAGACGGCGCCGTACACGCACTTGATCACCATCGGAGCCCACTTCCATCCGCCAGCCTCGGCTGACATATTATTGTGCTTATATATGGGCCCAAGGACGATGATGAAAAGCAACCACAGGGGAAGGCCAAGGACGATACCTAGGCCTGCGCCCTGAGCTGCGGTCAGCAGGAATCGGGTTGGGGTAGAGCGATTGAGCGGGAGGAGCATGTTGGTTTCTGTGCCTTCGAAGATGAATCGGATGAGCATCTTGATGTAGTAGATGAATCCTCCAGTAGCACCTTCTTCTTTATCTCCTACATCGTCTGCTTCGGACCTTGCGCCATGCTCTCGGGTGGGAGGAGCCTTTTCGTCCGGTGTAGAAGATCTTGAGTCTTTTGCGTTGGGTCTTAGCTTGGTGAAGACCTTATCGATGACCAGTCTGGGGTCGGGCAGATGTTCGACGTGCGGCCAGACAAAAGGTAATGGCTGAACAGCATTATGGTGCAGGTCGGTATGCACCAACGTGGAGGTGATAAGCATCGAGGCTAGGCATTGGATGATGGGCGTGACGCCGAGGTCGCCTGCTATCGTGTTCTCTGCAAGAACCCACATCTGCACGCACAGTACGATAGGTGGGTCAGTAGTGGGCATGTCATTTCCTCAATACCCGGAGAGAACCCAGATGCGACGTCTCAAATGAGCTCACCTTGATGCTCTTCTGGTTATGATACACTGCACAATGGAGTGGAAGAGTCAGCGTTACGGTGTCCAACAGCGTTATGGTGTCCAATGCAGCAGAAAGGGAGGCGAACTATGTACGACGCGATCCACTCACTCGCATAGGCGACAGCAAAGTTGGCTCCTCCGTCGATGATCTAGAGCGATGGATGTCAGCGTCTGAACAATGAATCATGCGCGCGTCTTGATGAGCAAGGGGAAGGGATTTATGCGACAAGTGACAGGAACGCTCCGACTCACCCCCGCTCCGACACCTTGCAATACCAAGAGATAGAACCATTGTCTATTCGATAGAGGAGTCGGAAAAGGCCTAAAGAGTGATTTCATATCCCAGAATCTGGTCTCGTTTGACGAGGCCGGTGCGAACGCGAACGCGAAGGGCAGAGTTTCAGTGTGCTTGCTTGTCAATCAAGGTCGATTGGTCGTCAAGCGAATGACATCGTCGATTTCTAGATTTCTATATCTCTATACTCTATCTTAAGAGATGGTACACAGTGTATAAAGGGAATAATGAAGATGTAGGCAGAGGGTCTCAAGATGGACATTATGGACATTATGGACATTGCGCATGGTACGAGGAAATTCAATCGGATCATCCACGTAAACGTGGTTATACCTTACGCCGACGTGAGTAACTTTCTGCCCTAACTACCTACCTTACCTACGGCCGCGGAACCAAACAACGCCAATGATCGGAGAAGCTAGTATCAACTTTACATAATCAACGCAAATAAATGAGTGGGTGGCAAAATTCGTAAGCGCGCGCTCGGTGAAGCGGTGAGTAGTGGAGGTCACGCAGCAAGCGTGAGGCGTGGCTTGGCGGTCGTTGGACGTTAGATGATCAATCAATGTTGTATCATAGCTATACTTTGTCGTCGTCGCATGAATGGATGTTCTCGCGAGATCGATAAGGTTCGATTGATGCTCTAAACGCTTGCTCGTCGATTTCACAGCTGTGTTCTGATCGCCTTCGGCTAATCCCAATATATAATCAACCATATCTCCCGTTGCCTATAGTAAAAAACGTTTGACTACTCGCCGCACTGCGCACGTCAACGAAAAGAGCCCGCGGTCAGGATAGAAATATCATATAGACCGTCAGCGACAGGACGGAGCAGACAAAAAAGCTCCCAACGCCAACGATGACAGCTTCGCCCGCTCTCTCACACAAGTCGGAGATGATGTTCCTCGGCAAGGAATGTCATCATCCGTCTTGCCACCTGCACGACTTCCTGCCTTTCTCTGTGAGTGAAGACGTGTGAGACTGGCACAGCTTACTATCCTTCTTCCGCGTGTATTCTACCGCTACATATAAAGATCGATTTCGAGCCGCTTCTTATCTCTCATCATGACTGACTGATCATGCTGATGCCAACCTTGTTCTTCTGTTTTGCTTTGTTTTGTACGCTACCTTCACGCTCCAGTGCCCAGCATGCCACCTCTCCTTTTGCCAGCCCCACTTTCTCCCCTCCCAACACCAATGTACCGAGCCCTTGCCATCCTCGATGGTAGATCGAATCGCGCCCAAATGCCCCATGTGTGACGAGATCGTCCCGTACCCGAAATCGATGGACCCAAACGAAGCGGTCGAGAAGCACATCTTGTCGGGGACGTGTACGGGTTTCGAAGGTGGGGAAGAGAGGAAGAAGGCTGAGATCAAGAGGAAGAGAGATAACGGGGAGATATGCTGGAAGAAGACTTGTGGGAAAAAGCTAGTGGTTAAGATGAAGTGCGAGGTGAGTGAAGGTTTTGCGTAGTTTGATGGTTGCATGCGTCCATCCAATCCGGCTTCAACCAGTATTTCATCTCATCAACCCCTTGTGATATTCATGTCAGACAACCCTTGTCCGCGTGGTGCTCAGGCAGGCGGTCCGACTGACCCATTGATCATTTGTGCACTCAGCAATGCCAACACCTCTTCTGTCCCACACATCGCCATTTCACCTCTCACACCTGTAACCCATCGACGTCAGCCTCGGCCTCGGCCTCCTCGTCCTCTTCACGTACAGCTACCCCTCTACCACCGCCTGTAACAAAGCCGGCAGGGAAAGCAGCTCTATCTCGCCTGATACCTCAGTCCATGCAGCCGCCAAAAGCTACCCCTACTGCTTCTTCATCCTCTACGGCAGCTGCTAATCCCGCACAGCAACAGCCTCCTATCAAGGCTGCTGCTCCTGTAGCCGTCAAAGCCGCTTTTGCGGGGCCATCTAATACGAATACCAATACGAATACGAATCTGAGCTCCAGCTCGACGGGAGCAATGGAACCAAAACCTCTGGACGCAAGAGCAGCCGCAGCTGCAGCTGCTTTAAAGAGAGCAGGACAAGATGTGAAAGTACCGTTTGTAAAGACAAAAACAGAGAAGTGAGTGCGCGTGCAACCGTTACCTCGGTCTGAACATGATCTAGATTCATAGGTACCTCTCAGAGCTGATCATTGTGCCTTGTCTTGCTTTGGCACAGACGAAGTCAAGCGGAGCTCAACTCGACTATCCAAGCACTCAAAGCGCGACACGATAAAGGTCTGCTGAGCAAGACTGAGGAGGTGAGATGATGGGCTTGATTCCCAGCGGTCATCACGCTTTCCCATCTTTCCGTGCTCCGTTCCCAGAATCCTATCGCGTCATAATACATCGGAACGAATAAATCCAGGAGGGCACAGAAAGACTCATGTTCGTTGTCGTTAGCTCAAATATGCACAGCTTGTCGGCGAGAAAGAAGCGTCTAGGCGATCTGGGTCTACCACTTCTGGAGGGAACAGCAGTGGTAGCAGTGGTGGTAAGAAAGGCAAGGATGGGAAAGGGGACTGTGTAATTGCGTGATGAAGCAAAGGGTGAGGTATACATTCAATACCTTGTGAAGGTGATTTGGCTGGTTGGCTGAGGACAGTCAGGTAGACACGTCTACTACGAATCACGGAGAAACAGGACAGGACAGACAGTCATCTGTCATCTATCTGAAGACACTTTGTGACATGTTGTAAGATGAGACAAGATAAGCCGAATACAACTGCATAGCATAGCCGACATCGGTGCTGCTTCATTGGGAAAACGAGATAAATATGAATACATGTGCTGTGTATACCTCAAGAACACTATAATGCAATGCCTTATAATACTGTTTATAACGTCTACGTATGTTCCGTTAGACTGAAAGAATCTATCTACACGAGTGATGTACGCATGGTACGCCCTGCTGCGGGCTTTCGTGACCTCTACCTGACAAAATGATATAACGATATGGGTGAAGCCCAGAACAAGGTCGTATAGAAAAAGCATAAAGAGATTATACTTGATGATGTCCAGCTTTCGCCTCTTTCGTCTCCACAACCTCTGGGCCGTCGCCATCGTCGTCCCCTTCCTCGGATTCCCCGTCTCGTTCCGCCCCGTCCTCTATCACATACCTCGCCTCAACACCATCGCTCATGCCGACACCAGAACCACCGCCACCAGCTCCAGTAGCAGGTCCAGCACCGGCGTCGCCATCGGAATTCATCCTCTTCTTATCCTTCCTCGTCTTCACCCTCACTTTCTCCGTCGTAGCCTCCGGACTCAGATCGACCAACTTCTCCCTCCTCAGAATCTGACCTCCGCCGGACCACCCGAGCCAGCCTACTTCGTGCGGACCCCGGGCGGAGAGGACTAAGAGGGCGCAGCCGACGAACGCGACGGCTGTGGCGCCGGTGGGGTGCCAGCCGTGATGGTTGTATATAGCAGTCAGAGCTGCTGTGCCGGAGGTCTATGGGGCGAGTACACGATATAATTTGAAGATCGAATGGAATTTTGCAACATATGAGAGTGTCAGCTTGTGATATCTGATCCAGCCGTCCCATAGGTGGAAGGAAAGGAAACAGAAAGGCAGAAGGTTGACTCCATTCGGCGTGGCACATGCACACACATCATGTCGCGCAGCCTCTGCAGAAGGGATACGAGCTCACTGCACGTATTAAGCAAATGACAATGGGAATGGGATGAGGATAAGATTAACGCACCTGCCCCACGAACACCGCCAACAGACTACACCCGTTCAACCTAGCTCTCGCCTTGGGATCCAGACCCGCGATCCTATAGCTGCTCGAGACCTGATATAGCTGCTGCCCAGCATCATACAACACAATCGCGATGCACACTGCCGAGATGTGCAAATTCGCGCCAGCGAGAGCTACGACCATCGCGATGAGGTTTGTAGAGAGACCGAGCAATTGGCCTAGGTACGGATGGACTTTGTCGACTAGTTTGCCCCACTGAGGAGCGAGGAGGGCGCCGACTAAGCCTAGGAGACCGAATAAACCGATCTCGAACGAGTTATAGCTGGTCAAGCAGGACACCAGAGGATGGGGGACAGTGAGCTTCGAATGTGGATGCACGAATGTGCAGATTGTGTCTGAACAGAGTGGAGTGGAATTGTCGACAGACCTGCCAGGAGAATAAAGAGGCAGGCTAGTGGGAGGATGATGACGATGCAGCCCGACTCACTGGTACGGCTGATCGTTGAGCACGAAAGTCAAGGTGACCCAACTACACATAGAGTCAGTCAACAACCGCCTCAAAGTGTATTCGTTCATCTGGTTCTGGTCAGGAGGATAGGAAAGGAAGCACATGTTTTGATCGAATGTCACCGACGCCACTCACAATCCGGCAAAGACGGCACTACTAAACACGGAACACAGGCAAGCTTGTACCAGAGTAGGATAAGTAACCATGAATTTCGCCATGGACCACAGCACTCCGAAGTACGACAGGCCGATCTTCTTGTCTGGCGTATCGGGGAGCGTGAGATATAGCACGACGAGCATGACTATGTGGAGGACAAAACAAAAAAGGATCGAAGAGTCAGCTTACAACCTGCTTCGCTGACACGTCAAGAGCGGTCTTTCACATGATTGTAGGCAGTGCAGATACTGTTCCGATAGGAGGCGAGACAGCAGCCCACTTACACCCCTGCAGGCCGACAGCCAACCAATACGCATCTCGCCAACTTGCGAAATTACTCAGTATGCCCGCCAACACCCTCCCGCAAACCAAGCCCGTGATCAGCCCCGACAGAGTGATACTCATCGCCGACGCCCTCTTGTTACTAGGTGCCAGATCCGCCGTCCAGGGAATAACGATCTGAGGCGTGACTGTTAATAGGCAAGTGATGAACGAAAGCCCCTCGAGCTGAGCGACTGATTTGGCCAAAGCTAAGCCTATTGAGAGGAATGTGGTGAGAAACACGAGAAGCAGAACAAGCTGACGGCGCCGAACGAGGTCGCCTAGCGGCGAGACGAGGACGATGCCGATGCCGTAGCCACCTTGAGCGAGGGTTGGGATTGAGGAGATTCGGGTATGGGAGACACCAAAGTCGTTCGCGATGCTACAAAAGTAAAAAAAAGGTGATTAGTGTAAGACCAAGAACGTCTGGCCGAGACTCACGCCACAAGCATGGGCTGGATATAATACAGGTTCATGACTGATACAGTCTGCCGACGTCACATATGATTCAACAGAACAGGAAGTCCACATGTCAGCTCAACAATGCAAAAGCTTGTGGCCGCCTGGAGGAGCAAGATCGAATCCGGGCGGGAAAAATCATACTCACAGCAGCAACAGCAAATACCAGATTCATCCGCCAAGTGAACCCAAATTCTACGTCCACCTTCTTCCTGGGATCATGCCGTCTGCTCTTCGGGATAGGCAAGAACCCGAAATCGCGCTTCCGTATCTCCACCACTTCATCTTGTTGATGATGTTGTTTGTGAGCAAGTCCGTGAGGCGCGGATTGTGATCCGTAGTGCGCGGTACTACCGCTACGAGCGTGTTGTTCATGGACAGCTGGTGACTGATGTGGTTGTGATTGGGCAGCGATACTAGGTTGTGAGTGCGAGGTAGGAGGATATGATGGAACTTCTTGATTCACATCTGCATCTGAAATGGTCCGAGAGGATCCAGGAGGGGGGAGCGGACGAGCAGTCATCTCATGAAGCCTAAGTTCGCGTTTCGGTATACGCTGTCGCTTTTCCTGCTTCGCTGGTGTTGCCGATTTCTAAGTGTCTTCCACTGTCAACAAAAGGCCCAAAAGCCCAAATCTGACGGTACTTGAGAGAATGGTTATACACAGTGGGTCCGTCCGGTCAGTCGTCCTTCTTTTGATTAAGATAGTACAAATGCACAACTAAGAGCGCGAGTCCAAGGTGTGAAGGTCAAGGTACAGGGTTCATCATCGTGTCGAACCGCACCTCTTCTGGGCCGATGGATATGTCGCAATGGTCACAATAGTTTTATTGGTAAGCAACAACAACGTAATGAATCCAAAAAAACCCCGGGAAAACGATCGGTCAGTACGGTCAAATCCGACCGGGTTCACGCATCAGCCAGGCGGAGACTCGCCGACAGGGCCGGAGTAAGGACCGTCGGCAGTCAGCCAGATATTTTAGGATATCATCAGATCGATATCCTTGATAAATCGAACATTAATCGAATAGACATGCGGTCAACAGCCACGTCAAGATGTGATGATCACGCGCAGTGATGCCTTTGGGTTTCCGTCCGGCTCAACGGATCAACGGATCAACCGAAAAGCACGACCTACACAACGACGTACTAGTGCTAGCGTCGTTGATCAAGCACGCGCACGAGCTCTTCATCCACTGTCCGAGCGTTTGTTATTCATTATTCGAGCACCAACACATTAGACGTTATCAGTCTCAACGTTGGAGCCTCGTCGCTCGATTGTTCCATTTCATCATTGACAACAGACACTAACAGGATCTTTCCAACACTGACTGCTATCGTTGACTTGCCAATCTCGGACGATGAGCACCCAAATATAACGCAGAATCAAGACACTGCAAGGGAGGTCCTTTCGTCTCGGCGAGCGTGCAACCCAGGCACACAACTCGCAACACACCTACTGCTACCTCTACTCGTATAACGGTTCAGACAGCCTTTGTAGAGGTATCTCGGTCATTCGAAGTCGGGTCGTCAACTTCTTCTTCTCCTTGTACCACACTAAGCCACAAATGTGTGGGACCGGTCATAATCCTCAAGCTTTGCGCAAAGGTTCGACTGCCCGACTTTAAAACATCGGTTGTCGCTACAAGCCGCAGTCAAGCACTGACAAGTGTCGTCCTCGTCTGCCAACCTGCGTTAACATATTCTACTCGCAAGACGGCCTTGCTGTACCTTGTCACACAAAGCATAACGGTCTTCGACATCGTGATGCGAAGCAGCATCTCTCCCCGGCATTCGACGTCAAGCGGACTCGAACAACCGGTCTCATCATCTTCTCACAGCTTGTCCTTGAGCCGATCCACATCAACAGGTCACCAGGAAGCTCCGACACCACCACGTACACCGTCTCGTCCGCCACTGTCAATACCTGATGATGTCCGGCACAAGCACCGCCACCATCAAGTCAGTCAACAGGAGATAAGAAACAAGGCTGTGCATCGAAAAAAGAGTCTGATACCGTCCATCAAGATAGGTGAAGACATCGGCCGCCACGACTTTGACGGCAACGGCAACGAGGATGTTCCGGAGCACGAACAGATGGATTTGACGTCAAGCATCAGGCGGGATTCGACGGATGGAATCAGGCGTATGAATAGCATCGAAAGGACTAGAAGCTGGGCTGAAGAGGTCGAGCGGAATCGTAGACGGCATGAGAAGAAGAGAGAGCAAGATGGGCAGGCGGCTTTGGTACCGAGAGACGGGCCGTATGGACAAGCTTTTTGTGAGTACTCTAACCAACATTAATTACTAGATTTGCTGTGAGCGATCTTTTCAGTGGCACATTTCAAAAGAAAGTCGAATTAATTGATTCGTCTCTCCGTAACTGACCATGCTCGTTCTCGTTCTTGCCCAGGGTCCGTATCCACCGAAGTGATAGACTCCCTTGTGGAAGCTCTCAATCCATCGTCTAGCGACTTGAGCCACTTGCCGTCCGCCGCATCGGTCATACTAGCGAATCAGCGAAGATCGTATCGGATGGACAGCGACTCCAGTGAGAGCGAGAGCGAGCACGAAGAGATGTCCGACAGACCTTCTCCCTGCAGGTCAGACAGGTATCAGAATCAAGGTGCAAGTGGGAAGGCGGGGTCGTCATCTTCGCGGCATACGGAAGTAGAACAGCCTTCTTCTAAAAGCCGAAAGCGATCCGATGCCTCCGGGCCACTGGGTAAAGATCAACTCAACGGTAGTCCCACATTACTGGTACCTGGCTTGCACTCGTCAGTCGTGCCGATCTCACCTCTGGATCCCATCCAGCCTCTGAGGGGCTCGCCACTGAGATCTAGCTTTCACGGATCGGATCTTCTTTCAAAAGCAACAGAAAATACAGCAGCGACTCGTCAGATCCAAGCAGATCAACTGTCATCGGTGTCGGCTAAATCGGCGCCAAGTGTCATGTCGATAGACGACATTGTAGCAAAGCATTCTGCGGGAGTGATGAGAGCTGTTGATGCGGTAAAGGAGAAAGCGAGGAGGGAGATTGGGGTAGGTAATATCCGTCCAAAGAGCGCAAGGAGCGATGGTCGCGGCTCGCTGGAAGAAGCGCTGTCGCCCGCTGACGCGTCAGGCGACCTTCAAAGCCCTTTGGCGGGGACCGAGGGAGACTATAAAATTGCGGAGCAGAAAGACCAGCCTACTCAGCCCGTCAATTTACGGCCTATAGTCAGTCCGGGCCCTTCGGTTCCTGCGCCCATACGATCGTCTTTTACTACAAGGATGGCTCCTCCCGTCCCACCGCGAGCGAACAGTCTTCCACTTTCACGGCCGTCTACCTTGCCCATCCAACGGGCAGGAAATGCGGGATTTCGCTCTGATAACGAGCAATCGTCCAAGAAGCCCCCAGACGGTTCGAATTCGCTTAGCGGAGAATCCCTCTCACAAGAGGTTAAGATCGGACAAGCCCTGCTTGATCAGCTAGAGAGAGAATCTGGACGGTCGTCCACACCATGTTCTTCCCAACGAATCAGCTTCCAGTCTCCACGCCGAGGAACTGTTGCGTCTCGATCTTCCACCCCGACCAAATCGACCAAGCTTTCCAAGAGAAGATCCATGCCCAACTCATCAATGACCGCAGCGCCTGCGGATGCCGACGCCGACGCCGACGCCGAACGAGAAGCCAAATCACACTCCCACGCGGTGTATCTACGCTCCAAGCACCTCAACCGGACTGTCACGCTTTCGCAACCGTACGCCCAACGAGAGCTCAATGTCTCGTTGGCGGAAGTGGGCAAGCCGACGGGCCAACCAGTAGTCATCTTTCTCGGACTAGGATGCGTTCGATACCTTATCGCTCTGTTTGATGACATAGCAAGAGCGTTCAACCTAAGATTGATCTGTATCGACAGATGGGGTCTGGGGAAGACGAATCAAGTATCGCCCGGAAATAGAACGGTGATGGCCTGGGCATATGTCGTGGAGAGAGTATTAGACGAGATTGGCGTCAAGGAGTTTCAGATTCTCGCGCATAGTGCAGGGGCACCGTATGCTCTTGCATGTGCGCTGAGGATGGGTCAGCGTGTCAGGGGAAAGGTGCACCTGTTAGCACCCTGGGTCAGCGCCAGCATCGACGGAGGTGAGTATCTCTCTGGAATCCGCTCGACACAAACAGACGGCGCAGCCCCGTGGTGACTTATAGCTGAATGACCAGTCATAGTGAAGCCGATGCGCTAATTCCTCGTGTTCTCGTGACTCAGGCTACAAGTGGCTCAAGTGGGTACCTAACGGGGTGATCAAAGGCGCCACAGCAGCCGAATGGAAGCTTCAGTCTTATCTTCTCGGCAAACCACCGCCGTTATCATATCGACCTATTTCGCATGACGCTCGCGCACCATTATCGTCTGCTTCTACTCCTATGGCTCCAGGGACATCTACAATCCCCCCGTTCGAGAACGACAACCCAACGATATTGACTCATTCTCGAACGAGAAAGGACTCAATGGCTACGAGAGCCTCGTCGCCCAGTAAGCCCGGTGGACTCGTTCGTAGAGCGTCGAGGATTCTGGCGCCTAGATCGATCGATCATCTCTTCACGTCCATGCCACACGCCACGCCCCATGACAATGGTCCCGCCTCACGCCGTCAACTGTATGTCCCGTCAAAAGCGCAAGGCGAAAGCCCGATACCTTCACCTGAGTTCCGCAATTCAGACACTAGATTTACAGGTCAGCCGAGACCCAGACCAAGACCAAGGCCAGATTCGCTTTATGTCGGACCTTCCCGGGAGCGGTCCCCATCGCTTGTACCTTCTCCGAGGAAGTCAGAAGGTTATCCGCGGCGAAGTACGTCTGGGTTGGGGGGAGTCCAGAGACCTGGATCGGAGGACGATTGCGTTGAGGTTGATCCTGAGCTAGATCTGGAAGGGATGAGCTATATCTTATCGGAAGGTTTTGAACTAGGGGCGTCTGGCATTGCCGACGTTGACATCCATAGCCGGCCTCTGGCGTCCGCGTCACTTCCCGTACCGCCATCTATGCTTAGCAAGACGGCCAGCAGTTCTTCGAGGTCTATCGAAGGAGACTATCCTCCACCCGCGCCGACTGGGCCAGAGTTCACCCTCGCTGTCACTCAAGCCAGTCATGCAGAATGCGAGCCCGGCACGACCTCTGACTTGTTTAGCATCGTTCTCAATCGGGATCCGCGACCGTGGGGGTTCGAGTACCACGATATCAAGAACAGCATCAAGATCTGGTATGGGGATGAGGACGACAAGATCTCAGAGAAGAGTATGAGATGGATGGAGAGGTCTATGGAGGATGTGGAGCTGATCATCAGGAAGGGAGAAGGGCATTCGTTGATGACTAGTAGGGGGACGATGTGGGAGGTGTTTGAAAGCCTAGGGAAGGAGGCTCAGGTTTTGCAAGAGCATCGAAGGACGCTGGGAGCGTAGGTCTGTCATAGGCCGGTCGTGGGCCTCAATGCACTCGTCAAGAGCTGCTAGGGGTGACGGTGATGGCTCATATCGTACAATGCAACTGTCGGATGGTATAATCATGTACTGTACACGCGTCGCGTGATGAACTTAGCCGATCGTAATGTTCAGGCTCCTTCCTTCGCGCGTCGGGGTGTCGTTAGTTGACTCAACCGGACAACATATTAAGGCCTTAAGCTTCAGATTTCTCGTAAACCGAAGACCTTCGCACAACCAAACCGATTGGATTTTCTTCAATGATGAACATTGCAACAAATCATATATCAGCTTGTAGCGAGAGCGCGCGAGAGTGACCGCGTGTGACAGCATCACCGAGAACTCTCAAGTAATCGTACAGGCGGAACCCAGCATAGCAAGCCGCGGAGCTCCAAGTCAGATCGACTGGATTCCAACATATATCGAGATAATACCCAGCACGATCGCGCTTGCGCTCGACGCCTGTGTCACCGCAATCATGCCCACCCCTCTCTCGCCCTCATCATCGCAGGAGATCATACCGATCTCACCGCCGAGCGGATCTTCCATCTCGCGTTTCTCGATGAAGGCGAAAGCGAAAGCGAACGCGAAAACGGGCTCCAGTAATGGTGGTGGTGGTGGTGGTGGTGGTGGTGGTGGTGGTGGTGGTGGTGGTGGTGGTGAGAGCACGAGCTTTAAGAGCTCAGGCGCGGAGAGACGCAGAGCAGCTATGTCGACGTCGGTGGCTTCACAGTCGAAAGCGGACCGAACGTTTGAATCACAGATACAGGAACATGAACCATCATCGAGCCTACGCTCAAACTCGAGCTCGAAATCAATAAAGGCTGATCCCCCGCTTGACCCTATCACAATCACCTCCAAGCCCTCTGTATCACCAGACGGTCCGACCCCCGCTCAGAAGAAGGCCGATCCATTCCGCTATCGGACATTCGACACCCCGACCGCAAAAGCCGAGAAACGTAAAGCGTCGGACGAACAGCGCTTAGAGCTTAACAAGAAGACTAGGGCACAGGTGACGCAGCGGATGTTGTATACGAGAGGGAAGGAGGTGAATCCTGTGACGAATTCGGATTTGTATACTAGGTGAGTTGGGTAGGGTATGTATATGCGTACATTGGGTACAATGGGCTGGACTGAGAGCTGTGAGCTGTCTCCGGCAGACTAGAGTGGACGTAGCAGGCAGGAAGTAAAGTACCTCTTTCTGATCCTAACTTCGCGGCTCTACCTACCTACCTTGCGGCAGCTGACTGAGATGTTTTTTGTTTCGTTGTCAGAACGGATCACTTCGTATCGTGTTCTACGGGGCATCAGCAATCGAATCGATCAGGAGCCGGTGAAGGCTCATGGACGTATTGGAAAGTGCGGTCAGCTCAGATGAATAACCAGGCGAGGGAACAGGTAGGTCGCTTTCAAGGATTGCTAGTCCATCTGTGCTGGACAATCCTAACCGCCGACTTCATACCAAACATGTTGTTGCCTATCATAGCAAACATCCATCTTCTCCGGCTGTACTATATACATCAATGGCTCGACAGGGCCGAAAGTGTCGAATCTGCAAGTACAGCACCTGATATCCTCGAACGGAGGTAGATTAGCGTGAGTCGTATGGGATATTGGTCCCAATCGAATGGATAGACAGGTCAGGCTACGGCCCCAGACCTGTAAATCGGAGTCGCGAGATTCCCTTTCGTTGTAGCTCCTTGTCACGCAAGCCGTCCCTCCCAAACTTATTTTCCACCTTGTTATGAAGAGTGTGATGATCGAGACTTGCTCATTGTGTGTCTCTATCTCCACGGTCCCCTTGTTCGATCATTGGGCATCCACCACCAGACCAACGCAAAGCTCTTCTTGCACGCATATAATAGCGAACGGTGGACTGTCAGGCACCAAGACTCAAAAATGGATAGACGGTCAAGGATCAAGGGGTGCATCTAGGCGAGCGAAAGTGATCAAAGTTGAATGTAAGTGGGTCATCTCTACACCCCCGTCTCGAATCGAGATTTCTTGTCCTATACGATCCCTCTGCTGTTGATTTTGGATGACGGACGGACGGTTGATACAAAGGTCGTTCTCTACATTCGTCGTTCTGTTCGTTGCCGTTGCAGGGGTTCTCGATTCCGTCGAGAAGGGCGTGAAGCTCTCTGAAGCGGGGTATGGTATGGTAGAAGATCCTGTAAGTGTTGCATCGCTGCTTCATCGAAGAGCAAGAGCTCTATTGAAGGACTCCTATGAGAAGCAGAGCAGATCTGATATAAATTGCCTACTATCATGCTGTCTGTCTACCCATCCGATATGTTCAGTCCCAGCCCAATCTCTTCAAGACGCTAGGCATCAAGCCGAAACTCGAGTCGCAAAAATGATCCCGATCGCTCCAATAACACCTCGTCTCGTTGTCTTGTCTTGTGAAATCCTTGCCTGACTTGGGATCTATCTAGTACAAACATTCACTCGTTTTCATCTCACCGCTATATCAAGACCATCACCCAGAATCGATCGCCGTTGTCGAACTCCACTATAATGGTGACTCGCGAGTGTTGGACTCTTTGCTTGCTTGCCTGCTTGCCTGCTTGCCTGCTTGCCTGCATGATCTGCAACCACGTCTATCCACTTATTGTACTTCACTTTGTATCGAATATCAACTGTTGTATCTGCCAAATCTCACCATGCAAGCTTGTGACTACCAATTGATGTCTGGTGATGTGTTTCAAGCGTTTCATCCAACATGATACATACAATGAATAGTAAAGTCGCTTGTCACTCGGTGTCTCTAGCTGATCACCATGCCGGCTCCCCCGGTCTCCCCGTGCCATGCCTCAAGCTGCAATAACCGACCACCTGTCACATTTGATCGACCGATCAATCATCTTCATCCTCATCATCGTCATCGTAATCCCTAGCCCTTCTCCTCTTCTCCCGCCGTCTCTCCTGTGCCGCACCCCCATCATCTTCATCCTCATCCTCATCCTCATCATTGTCGTTATCATAGTCCTCTTGTACTCTTCTCACTTTCCGACTGGGCGCCGCCGCTTCATCACCATCATACTCGTCTACTTCTCCCTCGGCGTCACGTTCCTCGTCTTCTGGGTGAGGGCCGCCATCGGGATCGAAGGAGGCGCCGCCTGCTTGTCCGTGTGCGCGCGGTGAAGGTCCTCTAGGTGCGCTATGATGACAAGAAACAAGAAACATCAGTGAACAAATTCGAACGTGGCCCGGCTCAGCAATGGCTTGAAGTTAGCGTGATAGAGCATCTCCAGACTCACCGTTGTTTAGGAGGCTGCTTCGCTCTAACTTCCTCACACGCGTCCACCCAGCTATATATCCAAGAAGGTCGACCTGTCAGCTCAGCTCTCTCCTCCTCTTCTCCTCAGAGACCCCCTCTCTGGCACTTTTCTTCCAGGTGTCGAAGAAAAGGTGTACAGTGTACGGGGTTCGGACTCCAACGCAACTCACTCGCAATACACATCAACGGCAACGGCGAGATCTGCAACAGCGGATTTGACATACACAAGTATAAATTAGTCAGACAGGCGGATAGGTGTTTCAAATGCCGGGATTCTGATAGACACATCTCCCTTCTGTGTATCGACTGTCACTCACTATTTATGGGAGTAGTGAATCGTTGTCCGCAGATCTTGCAATTCAGATGGCCGAACATGGTCGCCTTGTCACTAAGTCAAGCAAACAATACCAGCAGTCAGGACAGGTCAGCTTGAGCGTATGACGTCTTTCTTGGAAAACCAGTATAGATTGATCAACAGAATTTGCAAGGTGCAGCCCTCCCCGGCGTTCGCAAACGTACACTGCATCTGTTTTGAGGAGGGTGCGGTGCAGGTTGGGTCTTGGAGCTGAGCCTCACTCACAGCTTGACCGATACGGCTTTCTCGTGATTGCAGAACAGGCATTTGAAGACGGTGCCTGTGTGTTCACTCGTCCCCAAACAAGACAAGGATAAGATGAGCACGATAAAGTGAACGAGCACAATCAGCCTCTCTCTCTTTGATTCACAGCACGAGCAGTTCTGGAGAACAATGTTCTCGCAACGATCGGAGTGTCGTCAAGACGTATACACATACCTAATGGCTCCGCTTTCTTCTTGGGGGGCGGCTTGGCGGCTTTTCTTTTACCCATCTTGCTTTGTGTCCCTGCTGTCTATCTTTATGGCTTGAGTTGGGGCTAAGGGGGTATTCTCGCTTGCTCGTGCGGGACGCTCGCTCTGAAGTCGATCTCGGTATTGCAGTGGTTGGTGTCTTTCTCCTTCTAAGATACTCAGTTGGCATGGCATGAATAACAATTCAAGTTATCTGTAGCAGCGACCGGCCATGCATGACTTTGCATTGCATGAAAGATCCGGCGGGGATCGCCGCGATCCGCCCTGACGTTCTGGGTGGGTACGCGTCTCCAACGCTGCAACGCAACAGAACAGTGTCATCGTATCGTTCGTCGTTCGTTGAAACTCATCTCGATGGGCATGACGATTTGACCTCTTTGCTGTCATTCTTTTTCTGTCTAGATATACACAATAAATCAAGCAATATGGAGGAAATCGGTATCGACCTCAAGCTCGAGGTTAGTACCCATCGTTTGACCACCACCACCACCAACGACAACAGGTAGAATTCCCATAGAACATGAGCTGATAACCTTACTTTCTGCTTTTTGCTGCTATTGGGATCGAATCGATGTCCGTAGGATCCTACGCTCCCTTCGCAGATTACGGAGAAACAAGCCCTTCTGAACTCTTTGCCTACCGGCGACGAGGAGCTCTATAGTACTTGGAAGAAGTTGGAAGCACACCGAGAGTTCCTGGAACTGCAGGAGGTGAGTGTGACGCTTCGTGCTCTTGTCCACCTACATCTTCATCTCGGAAGTAGATCGGAGCGTGCTTCAAAACTAGAAAGCAAGTGAACCGACCATTGACATTTTCTTACCATTTACCTTTCCATATCGGTGCCTTCTCGACGACTACAGGAGTATATCCGAGATGAGACGCACAACCTTCGACGAGAATTGCTGAGAGCTCAGGAGGAAGTCAAGAGGATTCAATCAGTCCCTCTAGTCATTGGACAATTCCTTGAGCCTGTTGACGAACGACGAGGGATCGTCGGATCAACGACTGGTGAGTGCGCCTTCTCTCTCTGCTTGTTGCCCACGCACGCATATACAAGGCATCCTTCGGCGCCTACAATTGCTGATGCAACGAACGCGACCCTACGTGCAGGCTCAAACTACGTCGTCCGAATCCTCTCGACCCTCGACCGCGAGCTCCTGAAACCCTCGTCCTCTGTAGCACTTCATCGGCACTCCAACGCCCTCGTCGACATCCTTCCTCCCGAGGCTGACTCGTCCATTTCCATGTTGGGCGCTGACGAGAAACCGGATGTCAAGTACTCTGACATTGGTGGATTGGACGCTCAGAAGCAGGAGATCAGGGAAGCTGTCGAATTGCCACTTATCCAGGTCAGCTCCGAATCTTACCATGGGACCTCGTTGACCGTGCGATAGCTGAAATGTACGGCATGACTTTAGATGGACCTTTATAGGAAGATTGGTATCGATCCTCCTCGTGGTGTATTGCTGTATGGACCACCAGGTGAGACAGTGACGTTTACTTGGCTGATTCAGGCCCAAAGGCTAATTGTTTATCGTCGTTCTTGCAGGTACCGGCAAAACGATGCTGGTCAAGGCTGTGGCCAACTCGACCTCCGCTTCCTTCATTCGAGTAGTCGGGTCAGAGTTCGTACAGAAGTACCTGGGTGAAGTGAGTCTTTGTAGCTTGTTTCTTCTACCCCAATCTGCCTGGGATGGTCAATCGTACTGATCGCCATCTCGCTACAGGGTCCTCGAATGGTCCGAGATGTGTTCAGACTCGCTCGAGAGAATTCCCCTTGTATCATCTTCATTGACGAAGTAGATGCTATTGCGACGAAGCGTTTCGACGCCCAAACTGGATCTGATAGAGAAGTGCAACGTATCCTGCTAGAGCTGTTGAACCAAATGGACGGTTTTGACCAGCAGACCACCGTAAAAGTCAGTAATAGAAGCCTCTTGACTCGACCTAACACTTTGCAGTGATAAGCTGACTGGCGACCATGTGTATAGGTCATTATGGCTACCAACCGAGCGGATACCCTGGACCCGGCATTGCTTCGACCCGGTCGATTGGACAGGAAGATCGAGATGCCCCTTCCTTCAAGACGAGAGCGACGACTCATTTTCCAGACCGTTACTTCGAAGATGAATCTTGGGCCCGATGTGGATCTGGAAGACTGTAAGTTGCGCCATAGCTTCCAGACCATCAGATTGTGCTTGGCAATGGGAGGAACGCCGCTCATGCAGGTTCTGAGCAATCTCTACAGACGTCTCTCGACCTGATCAACTGAGTTCAGCGCAGATTGCATCGATCTGTCAAGCTGCCGGTCTTCAAGGTGAGTCGGACTAATTTTGATCGCTCTATGCATCGCTGAGATACCCCTGCAGCTGTCAGGAAGAACCGATACGTCATTCTGCCAGTGGACTTTGAAGAAGCATGGAAGGTGAGTCAAAAGTGCCACGCTCAGTCATCATCTATAATTATCCGAAAACGCCGAGTTCACCTCACCTTCAGCAAAGTGGACGTTGCCTGCGTTCACTTGCGCGTATCCTACAAAAATTTGAACGAACCGAATTGGTCTTGCTTACCTCTTTCTTCTTTCTTTACTTTTATATAGGGAGTCGTCAAGAGGACGGACGAGACTCACGAGTTCTGTAAGTTCATATGGGCGATTCTGCTCATGGAGTTGCCAGCTTACACCTTGTTATGCTTCTTCGCAGACCGATAACGCAATGTCATACTGTAAGTTGTCGTCCTACCGTGATACATTGGAATGGACGCAACTGACCGCCTTCTCAGTGTATAGATCCGAATGCATGAAGAAATACAGCAGATATCGCACGCACGCACGATAACTTGTCAAGAGAGACGGCCTACTGACTGGCCTGTGACATGTTCGCATCCCTTCCATACCCTTTCTCGTCATCCATATGTTTTCCCTCCCTAATCCCGCCTAGCAACCTTCAAAATTTTCGCTTCCGCCTAATCAGCGCGGGTAGCGAAAGCGTTGCCCAAGCGCAGAGCGATCTCACCCGATCATATCTTGTGATCGCGGTCAGCGTTTTTTTGCTATCTTCCTGCGGCATCCTCAATCTCGAGGCGCCAGCTTTTCACGGGATTGGTACTTCACAGACGTTGGACATGCTCTTTGCGCGTTGCGCTTTAGACCAGTCAGCTGGATCTTATCCTTGGAGAGGGGTGATGTGAGCAGCGCGGAAGTGAAGGAAGGCTTGTTTTTTTGGCGCGTGGGTGGAGTTGAGGAGGGGCCTGGATGTCAAGGCGAGTTTTGTGCTGCACTTGCGATCGAGGGACTTCCTTTCAAGAGCGGTGCGCTGCTTTCCGTCACATCGAGGCGTCATCTCAACACACCACATCTTATGGTCTTTTTCAGTGATCTCCGTTCATGCCTTCCAGCATGCCTCTTATTCCCGTTCCCCTCTAGCCCTCAGTGTCACCTCATCACATCACACATCACACATCACACGGTGCTTAACACTCTGCGAGCGACGATATCCAAAGTCGACTTGCTATTTTAGGAACACCAAGATCGATAAGCCTTTTTTTCCTGTAAAAAGGGGAACTTGGCTGGCGTTTCTGTTCTCCAATGCTCGGAGGTGGGACGTCCCCTTGATACTCACCTGCTCGGATTCCTTCACAGGAAGATGCTGGTCCATTTATAGGGTATATATGTCTGATTATTTTCCATATTCTCTGTCCTATGCACGCATGTGTCGCAGCTCATATCAGTTCAGACCAGATCACATACAGACTAGGTGACTTCGGTGACTTCGCACCAGGATGGATTGACGCGTACACAGCACACAGCTTCTTCTCCCTCGTTGCGCGTGACGCAGTCATTCAGTCGAACCGCCAGCCACACAACGCGACATTCCCTCGTCCACTTCTGCCACAACTGCGTCCATGCCGATGCTGAGTGAGTGTGCTGAATGTAAGCAGGCAGTGCAGTACCAACCTAATAGGTAATAGGGCCCCTTGCTTTGGATGCTCTAGAGGCCTTGAGCGCAGTAGCAGTGTCAGTGCATACGTAATATGGAATATATCCGTCCCGTCCGCTCGCGCCGGGGCAGGGGGCGACATGGACGGACTATTATCATAACTTATTATTAGTGGATTACCCGGTTATACACGTTCCCATAATTCCGGACTAACTACTACTACTCTAAGGCCAGTTAACATATTTACCATTTTCCGAAATAGCCCATTAGGATTAAGCATTAGCCATTATTACCCATTACCCTTTACGTACAGTACCCGAGTACTCAAGTACTCTTTGTATACAAAGCAAAGCAAACCTTAGCGTGCTTTTTGCACATGACTTTGAATGACTCTTTATTGCCCTTTTGACGCGATTCGCTCGAAGAGAGAGAGAGAGCTGTAGTCATTCGACCACATCCATACATCTCCCAATACCATCTTGACATCAACATCATATCATATCATATCATATCGAGGGCGTCCAATACCTTGAACAGACAGTCGATCAGGATTCACCATATCACTACAATACGACCGGAACGAACATCAATCACATCACATCGTCAACACGTGCAAATTGCCTGGACCATCACCTCACCTCTTTATCATCGTATCGTCGTCAGCAGACCTCGACCGAGAGCAGAGAAATAGCGAGCGCACTGTCGGTCGACCTCGCCGCCAGCGTCCGGGTCCTTGTCCGTGTCACCGTACCCACCCTCCTTTGGCTCGTTTCGCTCGGGTCCTTTCGATCCCCACTGACCCCCACACCATCAGAGAGAGGTCTGGACCGCCATAACGCATCGTGCTAGTGCTCTCTCTGATCGCTCCGCTTAGCATTCATTGGCCTTTGCCTTTCGCTGCTCCACCCCACCCCCACGGGTCCTCTTTCGAATTGATCATTGATCCTGACAAGTACCCGTTTCCATTTCATACCGTCAATTACCCTTAGGCTCGACTTGACCATCAAACCAACCCCAACCGACACTGGACCAACTCCCCTCCCCGTCAAATCAAATCTCATCTCGCATTCACGGACAATCTCTGCTCATCTGGTCCTGCCACCTTCCCCACCCCTACTTCACCGACCTGGAATTTGATCTCTCTCTCAGAATATAAGAATCCGACACACACACACGAGAGATCAAACCAGTCCAGCAGTGGGAGACGACCGCAACTACCGCCGGCACTCGCGCACCCATCAACCCTAACCAGACCCCCACACCCCGGAACCCCTTGATTTCCTCCTCCCCTTTCCTGCTCGTTCCTCGTACAAGCATCTGCTCGTTCAGTATCTGATTCATCTTGTGATCTCCCGTCCGCTCTCTCTTCCTCGCTTCATCGACCATGAAGTTTTTATATTGGTCGTAGCACACGTCATTGACGCTTCGGTCCTCAACTCGCAAACACCATCGCCTACCCTCTCAACCCCATTCAACTCCCAGGGATCATCTCCACTCATCGTTCTTCTTCTCACATCTTCTGAAAGTTATCGTTTGCTCGTTTTTGCAATATGGCCGCGCCTCTTCCTTCGCCCTCTGGTACTTCTATCCGCTCGTCACGGCCAGCTATTCCTTTACTGAGTCTCGCTCCTCCCGCTTTGGCGCTGGGTGATGAGCTAGCTGTAGGGGAACCTGGTGACGATAACAATGCGGGCGAGATATGGAATGGTGAGTGTTTTCTGAAGGTTTTAAGATCGCGTCCGATCAGTAGATGTACTAATATCGGGGTTATGCGCGCTACGCTATAGTGATCACTCGGGCCGCTGATTTAGTGAAAGATGGCGAGAGACTTGAAAATCTTGCTTGGCGGTGAGCGAACACTCGTTACGCCTTAGGGGTACCATGTCCACAGATACCATCAGCTTATGCGTACGTGTCTACTAGGCACTGGGGTCAGCCCCGCCGAGGAAACCCAAGCGGGCTCGACAATCGAAGACTATCCACGTCATCAGCCGGAACAGCATCAACGGCTTCGCTCCAGACGCCCATCGATCCCTGTCCCGCCCTTCATCGTACTCGAAGCTCAGAGCGTCTGACTTTCGGAGGTGCACTGAGACTGCTCTTGGAAAAAGACGAGAACAACTTCAAGGACTGGGTGGAAGATGCCAAAAAGCACTGCCCGCCACCACCGCCGCCTCCTGCTTCGGCAGCCCCAACCCTCTCCTTGCCCGACACTCCTATCGCCAACGTAGAGATCCGCCTGGTCGAGCCGACACCTGTTCCTAGCAGAGTCGGAAGTCTGGGCGGAAGCATGAATGCGTCTGGTCTGTTGACTAGCAGCGCGACGATACCGCCTGCTTTGAAAGAGGATGTCGAGGAAGAACGGAAGGCGGAGAGAGAATCCAAGGTCAGAATAGCACCAATCCAGACGCCGTCCAGTAGATCTGGTTCACCAAAGAAGAAGGGGAAATTCTTCGTTCAGTCGAGCCTTGGCAAAGGCAGCGGTTCAGATTCCTCTCACCCGTCTCCCAACCCTCCGTCTACTACTACGATCGTCCCGACCCTTCTGCCGAACAGCAAACATCATCCTAGACGGCGAAGCTCTGGCGATTCCTCCACCGGTGCGCCCAAAGCTGCCAAAGTCGACCTGCATCCGCCTCCTCAAAGACGGCATGTGTCCCTGTCGACGATGAGAGGCAAATATCAAGCTGAGAAGCGGAGGATGGCTGAAAATCTCGCCAAGGATCAAGCCAATCAGGACAAGGATAACGAGGAGAGTGGATGGGAGGACGAAGATGAAGATGAGGATGAGGAAAATTGGAGCGATGATGATGAGGACAAACCGGAAACGAAAGGGAAAGAGTCGGTACGGCAGCATCAACCTCAGCCCCAGTTGAAGGAAGAGAAGAAGAAATCGGAGCAAGAAGAGCCAGAGAGAAGGAGTAAAGAGCAGCCCAATCGACGACGGTCCACTTCCCGACCCCGACCACCGGCTCGATCGACTTCAGGTGATCAATACGACCTGGCTGCTCTCCTCACTCGTCGGCCATCTCAGCATGGTCGCGCGCATCACGGTCAACGTGACGCGCCGCCTCCTCCTGCGCCGACGCCTCTGACGAAGATGTCCAAAAGGGAGCGTCAACGAGCGGCTGCTGAGAGAGCCCAGATCGAGGCCGAACTCGAGGCGCAGAGACAGAGGGAGATGTTTGCCAAGCAGCAAATCTTCGGCAACCGGCCTACTCAGGGTTTACTGGCTTCAGCTCTACAGCGCGGAGCCAGTATGGTCAATTTGGTGAGCAAGCTGTCCATTGATCTCGGCATTTCTTTCCCTTACGTTGACCGCAATCTCTGTCTGTTCCAGCATTCCGCCTTGGATCAACAGCCTTCGTTACGGTCGTCTCCAACGCATGGTCAATTGCCTTCGCTGGCAAGATCGCCTGCACCGGGACCGTCTCTCTTACGAAGCAAGTCTGTTGTCGCTATGCCAGTGCAGACAGGCGTCAGTGTCACTGTGCCTCCGCATGCGCTGGAGAATGCCAAAGGCGCGAGCCATACCAGCAAAGGTAGCCAAAACAGCAAGAAGGGCGGAAGCAGTCAAGAAGTGAGTGCCTCCTTAACGAGCAGGCAGAAAGATCGAGCATGTGACTCACTGGAACCATTTCTCCCTCGCAGAAGGCGAAAGCTGCTGCCGAGCTTGAGTCGTCGGACGAAGAGAGCAATGATGACGCCAACTATCTGAACACGACACAGACAAAGCAAAAATTGGCAGCGCTAGCGGCGAAACGAGACGCGAAGACTCAGGCTCAAGCTCAACATCAATCGCCCCCAGCAATCGCCCCAGCGACGTCTACCCAAGTGCAAGCGCTCCCTGCTGGTCCGAGATTGAACGAGTACGGTGTCGTCACGCCCATGTCGCCCACTACTCGAAGGAGGAATATCATCATGGCGGAAATGTCTGAGTCGCTGAGACGAAGTAAGTAGATAGTCTAATCGCTGTAGGTCACTATCGGAGCCGCTTGCTGATCAGCCTTGGTCCCGTAACAGACGTTGTACTCGAACGAGAAAAGTCGTCTGGCGGTGTTAGAGGTTCGGGCGGAGCTGCAACGCGAGTACGGCCACCTCCATCGACCCATACTTCTCGCCTGCCCACACATTCTTCCGCTGTGAACCTGACTCAATATGCTCGAGGTGAACCGCTTGAGCGACACAATTCGCACCCAACGCGGGGCAGTCACGATACCTCCCAACCATCGTCTCACACTGGTGCGATGGCACCGCCTCCGCCACCGCCCCCTGATCCCCAACGAAGGCGAACGACACCGAACATCCTCGCGGGCGGAAATTTCCTTCGGCCTCTGACGCGTGTACCTGCTTTAGCGCAACCTCAACTCTCAGCTCAGGAACAAGTCTTATCACGATCCCAAGCGCGAAGTCACGGCGGCAACCATACGACCTTTCCGCATCCATCGCAGGTAGTAGCATTTGCGGAACCGCGATCTGGATCGTCGCCGACTTTTGAGCGAACCCAATCGACGACTAATCTAAATCTCGTAGCTTCCCCAAGTAACGCTTCGCCTGCGCTTGAAGCCCCTGCGATGATGCGTCGGTCGACTGACGGCGACGGATTGCATAAGGAGCGAGAGAGGAGGAAAGAATTGGCGAGGCGGAGGGACACGACCGATACGAGTTATCGCCTGCATGGTTGGTAAAATGTCAACGGGTCGAAGACTTCTAAGGGTAAAGAACGGAACAATCTCTTTCACTTGGGTTTTTCCGCTTGTTTACCTGTGGACCTTTTGTGTGTGCTTACATTCCCTTTTCGCTTGGAAGCGAGGTACCGGATTCTCAACTTGTTGTACAGTATGTGCTCAGTCATCTCTCTATACCTAAAGCCTATATAATCTAAACCACCATCAACAACGCAATAATCCTGCTCGGTTCTTCTTACCTTGGTCACCTTTGGATCGCAACGGCTCAAGATAGAAGAGGCTCAGCTTCACTTTGCCTCATTAATCTTGAGCAGGTGTGCATCCAGTCAACCGTGCACACTGCATGTGGCTCGCACATACGTACAATTGAACATTATTTGGGTTTTCGGATTGATTTGGTTATTCACATTCGGTTCCTCTTTTTTTTTCTGGTTTGGACTACTTGTCATCATCATCATCATCATCATCATCATCATTATACACATTACATTACATGATGCGACATTGCACAAATGCATGGATGGGATTTTTTGGAGGCAGAGCAGGCAACTGCTCATCTATCGTGTCCCCTCTAGGTGCAGAAGCACCCAATGTGTATCCGTATGTGGCCCGCCTGAAGCCACTAATGATGGACGGCCACGGCGGAGTACACCACCCGACGTTACTGTATGTCCTCGAGCTTACTCACTATTGGCTACATTCCGACCCGCCTGGTCAATGCTAAACAATTGTTCGCCTGACTGACTGACTTAGTCGACGAGCAAAGACTGATGACTGATCACCAAAACAGAGATTACAGTATCAAGGGGAGCGGTCCAACATAGTGAGATGTCTCACCATATGATCACTGCCGTTGATTGACTGACAATACGAGTGACGTACTGTCCCTCCTTTCTCCGACAAAGAGACAATGCGAAACGAAGGGTGCCATAATGTACTTATCTGTACCATATTGAGAGTCGACAGACACAGTAAGTCAATCCCAACTACGATAGGTACAGCACCTACCTTTGATTCACGTCTCCTGTCACAGTACTCTACTGCACATAATGTGTCTTGCTCGTTCTGCTCAACAGTATGCACTTACCGTACTCGCACTGTATATAATACATACAATATGCTGTGTAAAGTCCCAAAAGGAACAGAATAGAACAGAACAGAACAGAACGAAAGACAAGGGACCCGAACTCCGAGGGTTCAATGTGACCGTGACTGTAACCGTTGACATGGTGAAAAGAAAGTCGATACAGTAGAGTGGATACGAGTCAAAGTCGTCCTTTCATTCCGCTAGCTGTACTCTATGGTACTCAGCTCAAACTGTTGATTGAGTCGAGTCGAGTCATCTATCGTACTGTACTCGTATCCTATGTTTGCCATTCTTTATGTACAGTACTACACAAGTGATCATATGGTTAGGAAGACAGGACAAGGCAATAAATAATCTCGCACCTAGCAAAGGCAGACAAACGATTCCAAGGCAAAACCCACCAACGCATGTCATACCCTTCTACTCGCATCGTGCAACTCGATTTAGCGTTCAAGGAAGAATTGGCAACGAGTAGCTAGCTGTTTACTAGTAGCCTGACCTGAATTGGCCTAAGTAGACTCTCTCCCCTCCCACCCCCTCTAAGCCAAGAAGATGTCGCTGCACCGCTACGTCCTCCCGCCACCACTGGCACTGTCCATCACCCCTGCGCCTCCACCCAAGCCCAAATCTGTCCATGCGGACAAAATCGCAGACAAGGACAAAGACGCTCCGAAGAAAGATGCTGAGCCCAACGATCCAAAGAAAGCGGAGCACGACAGGAAGGATGTCAAAGCTGACAATGACAAGAAGGGCGCTGAAGTCAAGGGAGAGAAAAATGCTGACGGTCCGAAGAACGACCGAGAAGGTGGGCGGGCCGTCGCTAATGACGATGTGGCGGTGGCACCTGCGCCTGCGGTGAATGTGAACCCGCCGACTCCTGCCCCTGCTGCTGCTGAAGGGGGCGACGAGCCCTTCACGCCCGCTACACCTGGCTCTATGGTGCCCGAACCACCCACTCCTGCAACAGGCGCTGGGAACGCTGGCGGCGATGAGGGCGTGAAGAAGGAGGATGAAGCGGACAAAGCAGTGGAAGGGGAACAAAGGAACAATGCGGACAAGTCGGCGACAGATGTCGCGCCCGCCAATGAGGTTGAATTCAAAGGCCAGTCGCAGCCACACCAGGTCGGCCCTGCTGAGCACAAACAGGGTGAAGAGACTAAGAGCACCACCATCAAGGATCTCACCCCTGAGCCTGACGCTGAGCCGTCGGCGGACAAAGATCCTGAACCCAAGCCCGAGCCAGAGCCAGAGCCAGAGCCCTTAAGACTCCTCTCGCCGGCTCCACCCAGGCCTCTTCGAACTCGACTTGAACTGAACCCTTCCAAACCCTACCCACCCATCTACACTGACCCCCGGGGAGCGTACCACAAGTACGCCCGAGCGGTTGGGCAAGAATGGATCTTGATCGACGTGACAAAGGACGGATGGCTCGCGGAACAGTGGAAAGAGCGTACAGAGCGGGAAGCGCTCAAGCGGCTGACAGGCGAGTGGGAGAGGGAATTGCAGGTTGAAATGGAGCGGCAGAGGAAGAAGGCGGAGATCAGGCAGGTGCCGCGAGAGGCTGAGAAGATACTGTTGCAGTTGTGGAATGAGCTGGTAGAGGCCAACAATCATGAGGTGGGTTCTGTGTCGGCGAGTCAAGGGCCTTATCGGAGCCAGGCATTCGAGTCAAGCTCGGACTGCATGAGGTCACAACGAGAGAGTCAGTGCTGATGAGAGATATCTCATACATGCTTTCGTCGGTCGTGACGCGGCGCGGCGCTGCATAACTCTTCGACAGATCCACGCCGATGAGTTTTGGGCACGATACGACTGGACCACCGAGTCTGCTCGAAAACATCTCTCGGATGACAGGCGGAAGCTGCCGGATGACAGTGCCAATGCCGAGGCCGAGGCTAAGGCTGAAGAAGGAATCAAGTCGGAGGAGAAGGAGACCGACATCGAGAATGGCGAGCAGACAGATGTCGGGGGAGTAGAGGAAGAAGACGAGATTGAATGGACCAAAGCTGGGCTGGAAGAGATCTTGGCGACTGTCGGTATTCAGTGCGCATACAACACGCCCGTGAGTGGAGCGCCTGCCTTGCATACTTTCCAATGTAGCCAGCCACAATTGCTCGAATTGAATTCCGCCGTCCCGTGGCGATGGGCCGGAAGCGATGCCTAACCCTTGTTCTACTGTTTCGGAACGGAAACTGACGGTCGTTCTTTCGTTCGTTCACTCGTGCCTTCTTGCGCACCATCGATTCCTTCGCTTCTCCGCTTCGCAGAAACCTCTCGGCAAATCGTACGCCGAACCACCCGCAGGTTACCTCCTCATGTCCCACTCCTACTTCCTCCTGCGAAACGACCTCGATATCCAATGGAAGCCCGAACACAATGCCGGCAAATTTGAGGTCCTCGTCACGAGTGGACATGACCGGGTGTTTGGGGCCATGGTGAAAGCGCAACGAGAGAAGGAATATAGGGAGAGGAAGATGAAGGAGCGTGCTGCCGAGAAGGAGAAGGAAAAGGAGAAGGAGAAGGAAAAGGAGAAGGAGAAGGAAAAGGAGAAGGAGAAGGAAAAAGACAAAGAAAAGGAGAAGGAAGGGGCGAAAGAAGGAAAGGGAGTGGAAGGCAAGGACCAAGATAAGGGAGAGGCGAAAGACAACAAGGGCGATGCGGATGTCAGAGGCAAACTCAAAAGCGACGCTGGGAAGGCAGCCAGTGACAAGGTCCAGGCCCATCCAGCCAAAGCCGACGCCGATCCTGCAAAGTCGCCCTCGCCCTCACCCTCACCCTCACCTTCTCCCGCTCCCGCACTCGGGATCGGGCAGGATGACGCCCCGGGGACACCAGCGAGCAACATCAAGCTGCACGACGGCCAGCCCGTTGCGGAAGGCAAGAAAGGCGGCGACGACGTTCCAGCGAAATCGGTAGCGTATGCTGCGGCTGACGCCAACGCCAACAACAACGAAGGAAGCCCTGAAGGAGCCGGGGCGAAGGACGCTGTGGCGATCGTCGATCTGCAGCGGGACGTAGCAATGGTAGCTATCCCTGTTGATCGCGGTGAGAAGAAGGCCGAGGACGACCCCAAGGACAAGGACAAGAAACACGAACAGGAGGCCGTCATCGTCCCTGGTGGCGAGATGAAGATCGGGGAGGCCGTCGAAACAGGCAAAGAGGCCAAGGGAGCCGGTGTTGATCAAGCACAAGCGAATAAGCAAGATAATACCGTACCTGCCCCAGGCATTGCACCCGCCGACAAACCCATGAACATGGGTCAGATCGCCCAGGCCTTCCAAGCCCTTGAAGCAGCCAACAACGCCAAACCCGTCGATCCCCATGCAAAACCCACAGCCGGCGTAGCCGGGGACAAGGACAAAGTACCTTTGGTGTGGACATGGTCGGAGCGGTGCGAGACGTGGCGTTGGAAGAACTACGAAGCGGGCTTGCACGAGGTCGGTCCAGGTGGTTGGGAGGAGAGGGATTGGAAGGTGTTTGCGGATGGTAGAGAGGTATGGGATTTCGATGCGGACGAAGCTGTCATAGAGGTTGAAGAGAAAGATATCCATGACTGGTCATTTTAGGCCAGCGGGAATGAAAGAGGATCAGTGTTTTATCCCGCAGCCGTATACAGCTCCTCGCGTCAGTATTACAGTATATCTCGACTCTGTAGCGAGCACAGTCAGTAGCGGTATTCCCCTCGTCATCCGGCTTTCCAGTTCGGATTTTCCCTCCTCCCTATCATCTATCCATATCTATCGTATTCATCATCACCTCCCCTGTATACAGTTGATTCCGCTTGCATGCATGCCTGTACATATCTACATTATATCCGATACAGTGAGCCCTGAGGAATATGGGCGACTCATTCCTTTCCTCATACCTACAGTATTCGACACCACAGATTCCGTTCCCCATCACATCACCGCATCGGGTGACAAACAGCAGTGCTTGACGAAGCGAACTTGACGGGAGTCCCGCGCCTTGGTGACGGGTTCTCAAATATACCCTCCTCGCTTCGGGACGATCTTGTTCGCATTCGCATTGGCAGTCTGACCCTGATTCCACCGCTGGATCAGCAGGTTCACCGGCTGTTGCTTTTCAGGCGAATTCTTCCCCGAGCTGGAATTCGGCATCTTCCCTTCACCGTCCTTCTCAGCTAGCAAAGATGAGCTGGTGTTCAGAGGAGCGGGCTTGGTTATGGTGATGGGGAAAGAACGGCCAGAGGATGAACGTGAATAGCCTTCTGCAGCGGGAGTGGAGCCGTGTCGGATAGGCTTGGGGGCGATGATTCCTGGTCCGGGTTTGGCGGCCACTTTCGGCTTGACAGGGCTGGTGGGTGAGCTAGGCTTGACAGTTGATGATGACGCCGTCGTTGCGGTGAAAGATGGCTTCTGTTCATCGACGGTCGACTTGCGTAGTGCTTGCGGTTTACTGGCAATGGACGGTTTCCTGCCTAATCCGTTGGTGTTCACACCTCCACCCGAACCAGCCGTAGGCTTGGAACCGGCCCCGGTAGCAGTGCCAGCATTTGATCCAGTCTGAGACTGCTTGCGAGGATCGGACCCCGACGCCGCCGAAGGAGGCTTCATCATCTCGTATCTCGATACGATATCTGTGATAGACCCCTTTCTCCCGTGGCTAGGTCGAGTTTGATCGGACTTAGGCAGAGACGAAGAAGGCTCTTCGGTAATTGGCGGGGAGAGGAGGTTGGTAAATGATTTGGAGGATGAAGACGAAGGGGTTATGAACATAGATTGAGGTCGACTTCGCTCGCTTGAGCCAGATAGATCACGCTGCGATCCTGGTCGGCTGGTTGACGATGAATCAAGCGGGATAGAAACAGTTGACGATTTGGTACTGGTGTCGCCGCGGAATCCAATACCTCCAAACGCCAAAGCTCGCTGAGATAACTTCTGAGGGGAGGAGGGCGAGGTTTCTTTGATGGCTTGCTGTGGGGGCGAGGACGGTCTTCGTCCACGCGCGCCTGCATCCTCAGGTACCACTTCGTCGTCGCTTGAATCCACCTCTGCATTTGCAAAGTCAGACGGTCTCGGTTGAGAGGCTTGCGCCGGAGTGCCGCCCTGAGACCGTAATCTCTCAAGAGGCGACCACTGATCGGACATGATATTGGAAGTGGGCTTGCTCGCATCGATATTCGGTAACAATGGTCGATGATGGCCCGATGCCGGGGCGGCCTTGGCCGCGCCCAATGAGCCGGGTGATGAAGGTGGTCCGCGCGGTGAGGTTGACGCGGCACCCGGCGAAGAAGGGAGTAGTCGGGAAGTAGCGCTAATAGCTGAGGGTGTAATGGGCGTGGCCGACCGACCAGGTTGGATAGAGGGCACTTGAAGTCCGTTTGATTCCTCATCTCCCATGAGATCCTCAGGTAAGGGAGACTTCATGGCAGATGCAGTAGAAACGGCAGGCGACGCCTGCGGTTGACTGCGCGTGGTCGTTGTCGCGTGCCCAAAGTAATCAGTCTTTTGCGCTGTTGGAGATGGCGATTGTACACCTCCTTGAATGCCCTTGAACGCGGTTCCTGTAACATGTGTTGACCGAGGTTGAGGGGGTTGATTCTGGTGCATTGGTGCAGTAGGCTGTGTCGGCGACCGCATGTCTCCGCCAGTCATGTTGCCCATAACCGATGGTTTGCTTGCAAATTGAGGACGAGAGTCAGGAGGAGAAGTGACAGGCGATATGAGGTTCTCACGTTCAATGGGCGGAGTGAAGGCATCTGATCCCGTGATTGTCTCGATGGAGGGGAATCTTGTTTCGAAGCTCAATTCGCCGTCAGGTACGGATGATGAAGGAGCGGCGGGCTTTCGAGATTGAGCAGCAGACGTCGGATCTGCCTGGTTGGAAGAAGCTCGTTGAGTTGTTGAAGGTGAGCGCTTGAGGTTTGCTTTGGGCGATGGGCGAGAAGACATGGATGCAGATCGAGACACACCAAAAGAATCGCCAAATCCGGTTGGTGGACGAGGTAAGTTTGCCCCAAAGTGTGACGATCCAGTCGGCACAGAAGATTTTGGGGCAGCAAAGGAGTCACCAAAGCCACGCGCGGACTTGTTTGATGTGGATGTTGGGATTGAAGGCATCCCGAAAGCGTCCAATCCCGGTGAAGGGGCTTTCGGAGGAGCCCTATCGCCTGTGATCTGGAGCTTCGGAGTCTGAGTTCGAGCCTGGAAAGAGCTGGACGTAGGCTGCGGCTGCGCGGGGGGAACAGGCATCGGAGGCATGGCATTGTTCGTGGTGACGGATGGGACTTCGATCTGCTTTTGGCTTGGTTCGCGAGTTGGACGACCTCGTCGCTGAGGTTGGACAGTGGAAGCCAATGAAGGCTGAAGAACCGGCGTCTTATCAATCGGAGAATCCGATCCGGTGAAATCGAGCAAGTTGTTGGGTTGTTGCGGAGTCCGCGAGGGCTGACGAGATTGTGAAGGAGCAGCAAGCGAGCGAGAAGGGATGGGCTGCACGGACATGTCAGTCATTGACCTAAAGCTTTGAAGAGCGTGAGTCGAGCCACTTACGTAGTCCACTTCTGGCTTGGTCCCGCTCATCTCGTGCGTAGTTCTCAAGACCTCGAATACGCTCGGACGCCTATGTGGCTGCTCGACGAGCATTGAGGCTGCCAAAAGGCTTAGCTTTAGTAAGCTTGTTCTGTAGAACGCGTCTGAAACATCTCACCAATCAAGTGTTGTAATCTAGGTGAATAGACAGGTACCGGCGGGAAGGTGTATTTGGCGTTGACGATGGCCAGTGGTCCATGTTCTTCGAATGGAGTCGTGTAGTAGCACAGCTTGTACAGTAGGCATCCCAATGCCCACACATCTGGAAAGTGATGCCAGAGTCAGCTGATGGCGTCTTCGACGCGGCGGTCCGATATGTGCAGCTCACCACTCGGCAACCCTACAGGCAGTCCCAACATGGGCTCGACCATCTCCGGACTTCTGTACTGCAGCGTCGTATGCTTATTCAGATCCATAGCTAATGCATCCGCCTCGATCTTGGACGAAGGCGGTTTGTCCGCTGGGAAAGTCGTTGATCCGAAATCACATAACTTAAATATCAAAGGACTGGGTCGCTGGGGCGTGGGAGGTGTTGAGATCGGTTGGGAGAGGACGTTCTCGATTTTCAGGTCTCGATGAAGGAGTGGTTGAGGTAGATGGTGCATTGCTGCGACAGCCTGGAAGACGACGTATGGGCTCATTATAAGCTATACATCGTTTGGATAGAAGCGAAATCAACAGCTTGCTCACCTCGCAGACATCAGTGAAGATATTCAAGATCTCAATCTCTTTCAGCCTATCCCTCAGACGTTTATTCAGTAGATCGATGATACCGCCACCTAACGCATGTGCGTCAGCTGAAGCTAGCGAGTTACAACACATCTCGAGCAGCTCACCGGCACAGAACTCCATCAGGATGAAGACCTCATGCCCTCCGCTAGGCAGCTTCGAATGGGTCGAGCCGAGATATTGGATCAAGTGAGGATTGGGTGGTAACGATTTCTTCGAAGTGGTTACACAGCAGGCGCTTCGTATCAGCGAGCAGACGCAGACTGCCTCCATGGGACAAGCACTCACCATCACCTCGATCTCCTTCTTAACGTCAACCCATACCGCGTCATCCTGGAACGCGATCCTTTTCAGACAATGTTCCGTATATCCCTTCTCGCCCCACCGTCCCTTCTTCTCCCTACTCTCACTAGGCGGATAGACAGGCTTCTCCGACGTGGTCAAGTAGACATGGGCATAACCGCCTTCTGAGAGATATCGCTCGATCCTCACAGCAACTTCGCCCACCCTGACTATCTGACCCGGTGCAAGTGTACCCTTGTGTTTCTGTGGAGGAGGGAGCTGTTGTTGCTGTTGTTGGTGGTGGTGGGCCGGCGGTTGTAGATGCCCGTTCCCATAAGGTCCAGATGTTGGCGCAACGTACCGACTGGATTGAGAAGACTGTGACGGACCTCTAGCATATTGTTGAGGTGATCCATACGGTTGTTGTTGCTGATGTTGTGGTGGGTATGCTCGAGATTGGCCAGCGGCGATAGGCATTGAAGGATAAGAAGCAGCGGGCATCTGAGGCGGAGGTGAGAAAGCAGCGTTGTAAGGCTGTTTCGAGGCCACTGATATGGGTGACGCTCGATATGGGTCGTGAGGCGGAGCAGGGGGTGAGGTATACGGCGAGGAAGTCGAGGGTGAGTATGCCGAGGAGTACATTGTGGAGAGGACCGTGGAAGGAGAGATATAGCTAGTAAGGGGTATGGCCAAAAGGTGGGCCGGTAGATTGAGCCCAAGGGGTAGGACGTTACAGCTCGAAGCGACCGTATGCGATGGTAATCATTTAATGAGTGTCAGAGTGTCAGAATTAGGCGCAGGCAGACGAGCGAGCGTTCACTGTTCCAGGTCCGAGCGCACCGGAGTGTAGTCAAATGATTATAATGGTTATTCAGTGATGAGGATATGGGCTGGACATGTATGCCAAGGGTTGGGTTGGTCTTTCGCTGTCGTTTCGGTGTCTCGAGCTCATCGCATCGCCGAGTACAGACATGCATCCCATCCCACTTCGGTCCGTTGATTGTATCCTGCATTCTCTCGGCACGCACGTCACATCAATGCGCACAACCCTAGAACCGGAGCGCGTCAATGAGTCAGTGACGTGGTAATATAATTGTAATAACAGGAAGATGACCACAGCGAGGGCAGGGCGTTATCAATACAGTGTGGAGACTCCACTCCATACCATACTGAGTACGATTGCTGATCATGGGCGCGTACTTTGTAACTAGACACTAACTGTATGACGCGCAGCAGCAGAACGGGATTGTATGTGCAGATAACGAGTAATATATGTTGGATCGAGCACGAGCGTGCTTTGGGCGATCAACAAACAGACTTGTTACCCCTTCTTGATATTTAGCTCTGGCCCGTTCAATTTACAAACGGCTATCTTGCTACCATCCGAGGCGAGGCCGAGGTGAATCATTGGTGCACGCACAATCTCCCTTTTCTTGCGCCGGCATCTATCCTGACTGATCATTTGGAAATCACAATCGGATTGTCTGTTACTGCGTGACCCAAAATGGGCGACCATCCCTCCAGGTCGTCGACCAGCGGCTCCTCATCCTCGTCAAGCGCTGATATCCCCGCGCCTCCACCCAATAACGTCTTCCGCTTGATCCACGAGCTGCACACCACCATCACCGAAGCGATCGACACAGCTCTATCGTGGGACCAACTTCAATCGCCGCCCATCAACTATACCCTGGTTCGACCTATCGTACAGCGTTTCTCGCCGAAAAGGGACGACGCTGAGAATGGTAGTGGGAGTGCGAAAAGTAGAAACGATGTCTTGAATGCGAAAAGGATGGATGACGGTGGAGAATCAGGTGTACCTAGGCCTCTGGCCGCTGTAAACCAGAATCAAGACGGTCCGAGCTTGGGTATGGTCCTCTATGCGTTGATGGCGAACAGGTATGTCAGCTGCATGACTCGATGAAGCCCAGCCCTTTGACGTGCGGAGCTGAACATTGAATCGATGTGTACTGAAGGATCCAGTTCATCACTCTCTCGGCTGGTGATCTGAGCTACGAGCCATTGCAGACGACCCGAGCGTCATTCTGTGAGCTCTTGGCGAGTAAGTAACGATTCCAAACCCCCCCCCCCCCCCCTTTTATTTTTTTTTCTGAAACAAAATCACCATAATGCCTGCCGCATGCCTTAGGTCATCGATCTAACCGTGTCGACAAGCCGCCAAGCTGACGATATCTGATTATAGTCAAGATCCTGCGCACTTTCCCCCGACTGGACGATGAAGCCTCTCTCGTAAGTGAGCTCGTTCGAGGCTACTGTGCGTTCGACGGTGCGCCAGAAGAGGTCTGGGCTAGTATGGGTGACGACAAGGAAGATATCGAGGAGATGACCGGTAGTGCTCTTGAGGTGGGTTTACTTTCTCATTCCACTTCTTTCGTCGAGTCAACTAGCGAAAGCAGTTAACATTGAGATCGAGCTCACAATTCTTACTTTCATCTAGCTGGCTATCGTGTCTACGTCCAAGCACTTCCTTTCTCTCCCCCTCATCCAGCACTTGATCAACCTCATCTACACCGGTCAATTGATCTACTCGCCCATCTCCGCCCGATCCTTGATCACCGATTCATACATTTCCGAAGCTACCAAACGACGACGACGACCTTCATACTCTCAAGCCCAAACTCAAGCTCAGTCTCAAGGCCACGGCATTGTCTCTTCTTCTGGCTTTTCGTCGTTCCATGGTCAACCCATCGACGGAACAAGTCATGGTCATGAACACGGGACTATCTACGGAAAAGAAGGGGAAGAAGAACTGGCAGAGGTGTATGTGTATAACCCGTACGAAGCGGGCTGGCTGGATCATCAGAGGCTGAAGGTGCCGAAATGGAGGAAAACGATGGAAGCGGGAAGTTTCGTCATACTCCTCGCCTTGTTCGTCTCGACTCTTTCAGGTCAGTTGACGGGATCACCGAGGGTCAGCTCAAACAAGAAAAGGAAGATCCACTAGCTAACACTCGACTTCGCTTTTCTCGTCTCGGGCAGCCAAGGATCTATATCATATCGCTGTGATTGAAGTCATCTATATCATCTTCTCCTTCGGCTTCATCCTGGAGGAATTCGCAGCCTCCAAGGAGCATGGCTGGGCCGGTGAGCCGAATTCCTCTTCGAGAGAGCTCGCAGTGCTGACTTTTCCCTCGTTGCTTCACAGTGTATGCTGCGAATGTGAGCTTGCTGTTTATTCCCCACTGACTGATGATGTACCGAGAGTAAACTGACCAATTGCGATTCCTAGGCATGGAACGCGTTTGATATGACCTACGTAAGCAGCAGCTCATCTGCGGTGCCTCACACACTTTTGTTGAGCTAAATGGATTCTTGCTTCTCGTAGATTGCCATTTTTCTGCTGTACTTCGTGTTGCGGATCTTCGGCCTCGTCTCGCATTCGCCTCAGACGTCCGATCTTGCGTTCGACATTCTGGCCGTAGCAGCATGTATCATCTTCCCTCGACTCGTCTTCTTCGTCGTGCGAGAGAACGTGGTCATCTTAGCTGTAAGTGAAATAATCTCTGTTTCTTCACCTCTTCCTTTGCCCTACAATATCAAATCAAAGGAGGATACTCTGGCGCAGATGCTAATTGTCGCCGTATACAGTTGAGAGGAATGGTCGTCAGCTTTGTGCAATTTATGATCGTCGTCAGTGAGTCAGGATGTCCTGCTTGCTGCCAACAACCCTCCCATGAAAGCAGCAAGACTGACCAAGAGACACTCGTTGTGCTCAGTCCTCGCATTCAGCGGTATCTGTTTCTGTCTCTGGACGTTAGGCAGAGCCACCTGGACGGTCAAGCAGATTGTTTGGCTCATGGCGTGAGTTTGCACCTACTTGCCCTAGCTTTTATCGCATGTTTCATCAGGTATCCTCAGTCTGACAAGATATTCGGATTATCCTTTTAGTCAAATCTGGGTGAGCTGTGTATCTGTGGTCAGCTGAGAGTTGCAGGCGAAACAGCTGACACTCTCGTTCATTGTGTGATCAGTTCGGATCTTCATACCTCGGTAAGTCAGCTGGCCGATCACTGAGGGCGTCGAGCTGACCTCTGGGCAATCCATACATAGGCTTTTCAGCGAGCGCGTCGTTCCACCCGATCTTTGGCCCCATCGTGCTGATATCCTACGCGTGAGCAGCTCGAGAACCATGCCTGTCGATATCTGGGCTGAAGCTGACCACATGCTTGCTGTGCTGTCACCAACGTCACTCATTATAGTGCGCTTTGCAATGTACTGCTCATCACCATGCTGATCGCGATCTTGTCAAACAAGTTTGCTGCCATCAATCAGAATGCTCATGAAGAGGTTGGTCTTCCTTTCCCCAGCACCGTCCTGTCAGTTGACGCCGGCCGAACACAAACGAAGGCGCGCGAGCGTGCTCTCGTAGGTGGTTTCGAGTGCTGATACGAAACTGTGTGTCACCGACCGATCACTATGGCAGCATCTGTTCCAACGAGTGGTGAAAACGGTCGAAGGTGTCAAATCCGACGCGCTCTTCTCGTACCTGCCACCTGTCAACATTCTTGCTTTCGCCATACTCGTACCGCTCAGCTGGGTGTGCTCGCCACGGACATTGCACCGCATCAACGTGTTTGCTATTCGATTAACGGTACGTCGAACGAAGTGCTCATCATCAACCACTGCTCCTACCTTACTTTTTCTGTGGATGCTCGATGACCTCTGCTCCAAGCAGCTATAATGATAACAGGGTGTCGGGACCCAGCTGACGTCATCCACGATTTTGTACGTTGCGTTGCGTTCCCTTACATAGAGCTTCCCCATACTCATCGGTATCTCCGCATATGAGAGGTACAATTACCGTGCGAAGCAACGGGCCATTCAGCTCAAGGGTTCGAGCCTGGAAAAAGTCATGGACGTGCAGCGACCCGGTCTCCTGGAGTGAGTGCAGTTGAGCAACACATCTGACCCCGTTATTCAATAAGGATGGCGTTGAGGTAAAAGTTGTTGACTGTTGATTGTTGATTGTTGATTGTTGGGCGGGTCTAGTTCATGGCTCAGCGGAAGCTCCGAAATTCTCATTGCATCGGTATTCGAGTCATTCCCTTTACTCAACTCTGTCTCGACCGCTGGACCTGGAGCTGGTACCAGTGGATTCGTGACTCCACCGGCCAAAGCGTCGACAGTCACGCATCTCCACGGTGAGAACGGAGACGATACCCAAGGAACAGGTGTGGGCGACGACGATGATGCCGTGATTGAAGAGAATGAGAACAATAGCAAGGATTCCAAAGGGAAAGCGAAGAACGCGAAATCAAAGGACGATCAGCAAAAAGCTCAAGCGCAGCGTCGGGCACTGCCCTTTGATTCTCCCTTGGCCAAGATCTTTGGTCGAACGTATTCGTCTGCCAACATTCAGGCCGAAGAGAAGGAGAAGAATAAGAAGAAGAAGCACAAAACGATCGTAGATGAAGGTGGAGATGAGCGCGTCAAAGTGAAAGAGAATGTGGGCGCTGCAGGGGAAGACGTGGAGACGCTGAAGAGGGAATTGGAGGAAGTGCGGAAATCGCAGCTCAGGATGGAGGAGCTTTTGAACAAGGTATTGGGTGGTGGCGGTGGAGCAGGAGGAAGCGGAGGAGGGGCGTAATCCAAGTCTGATTATTTTGATCCTGATTCTGATCTTGGAGCGGACTCGGAATCGTTGAGGTGTCGAGTTGACAAACCGAATGATGAGGTGGCAGGTAAATCTTGTATATATATTGTAAGAAACCGAGACGGAGGAGGTCCAAGTCATTCATCCCTCTCTGTAATAGAGGGTCATCAACATCAATATCGGCCTTGATTTGTCGAGTACAACTCTCCTCTGGGAGATCTGTCAGCTTGTCAGTAAGTACACCCTTCGACAAAAGGTAATGAATGAGCGGGACGGCGTTGCTTGTTTCTGCCTCTCCGGCGTTTTCGAGCAATGTAAACTCTCCTGCAATGTAAACTCTCCTGAGTACTCGCACCATCTCATGCACGTGCAATGCATGCCAATGCGCTGCGAGTCGATCGATGTCGTATCGACTCGTCCTCGACTTGCTTGCGTCACGTTTAGTGTATCTCATTATATAGGCTGCGAGTGCCAAAACCAACGATATCAGCACAATCGCATTCGCCTTCAGCCTGACCGAGTAAAATCTCTACTTACAATCCACTGGCCCATGATCGCAACGGGCACACCCCACGCATCCCTCCTTATCGTCGCACTGAAACAGCACTTGAGTTCCCGGAACTCTTCCCCTCCATTGTTATAATCCGATGCGCCGTCGTTATACAGCACTTGTGACGGTAAAGATGGGTCCGGAGTAGCAGGAGGAGCAGGGTAAGCCGATTTCGCGATGTGCGAAGAGGGGGTTGCGGACAGGTGTCGGGGTCTGTGTCGGGCGAGTGAGCTGGGGATGTGGAGTGTGCATGAGATTGACATTGATCGTTGGTCTATCGCCGAGATAAGATACGTCAGTATGACTGCGCTTCGCTCGAAATCCAGGTCTTATCAAGAGACAGATTGTTTCGATGAGCCGCCACCGCACTCACTCTGGTCAAAGGCAATCTTAGCATATCCCTCCCAATACCTCACAGCACTATCCTCGTCCATGAGCTCATACACGCACAGCTGACCATCCCGGAACATGGACGCAGGGATACCGGTGAGGTTGGAGAACTCTTGGTTGGCCTTTTGAATCTCGCCCGTCCTTCGCCATATGCATGAAGGTGTATGGATGGCTGTCACGAAAACGTCAACGTTAGCACCTCACAGCAGAATCTTGGTCTGCCGTCCCAGGTCTCTTTAGGGCAGGCAAGTAACGTCGAACTCGACCAGTACTTACAAGCAAACGCCCTGTCATACTCCAACATCCACCTCTCCATAGCTTCTTCCACAAACACCAGATCGACATTGGTGAGAGTCTGGGCAATCTGCCGGAATTTAGGTCTGAAGCCAGCCAAAGCAGCGAGGATACGTCGACGAGATTCGGGAGATATGCTCTTGCCTAAAGCCTGGATCGGGGTGCTCGCTGCGATAGGATGAATCGATGCGGGAAAAACGATCAGCGATTTAGCAGAGGTGAACAGCTGGAGTGAATACAGGCCCAAATGCTCACGGTGTAAAGAACTCCGCCCATTCCGACTCAAGCCGACAGCACATCTAGCGGGGCTACTAGGCGTCTCAGAATTCGCTCTGCTCTCCTGTTTGGGTGCCGCCCGACCGCTATCCATCCACTTGTTCATCCTCTCATACCCTTTCACGTAATCATACGGCTTCAAGAGTCCAGCGTCGTATTTCGCCTTGATTACCTGCGCTAGACGAGCAGCTCGGGTGCCGTTCGGTTGGTCCGCTGCGGCCATCATGAACTTGTCGCTAGAGAAGGAGAAAAATTGGTCAACGAAGGCTTCATGTTGAGAAAGAGAGTGAGAGAACGGCTCACATTCTTGACATTGGTACAACTTTCCCCTTGCCTTTAAGGTTGATTGCAGGTGCAGCAAAGGTCTTGTTGAAAGACGATTGACCTTGGGAACTAGTGTTTAGCAGGTCCGCAGGTGTGCCGGAAGCAATGCTGGAGAGATCATCGACGAAAGGCACCGTAAGATTGTTGTTGTTGTTCGTAGCGTTGTTACTGTCGAGACCATCCATAAATGAGAAGAAGTCGCCTGGTAGAGCTGGTACACCAAGGTCTTTCATGAATTTACTACGTTTGTCCACCAAATCAGTAACTTATCTGAGCAGGTTTCAGAAACTTTACACGACGACATTGCTGTGCTTACTTGAGAGCCGCCAGTTCACCATCATCGTTCGATCCCCACGATGCCGTACCATTTCCATCGCCGTTGAAAGACGTAGTCGGGTCTAGAGTCGGGATGCTCGTCTGACTTTGTGACTGTGACACGGTAAGAGGCGGTATAGTTCCGGCAGGCGCAGAGTTCGTGAACGAAAGCTGTCCGGATGTATCAGGTAGAAGAGGCCATGTAGGTGGAAAGTTTGGATCTTGGTAGATGTTCGGAAGTTGGCTTTGTTGTTGCTGCTGCTGCTGTTGCGCTTGAGGTTGTGACTGAGGCAAATTCGGTATTAAAGTAGGTTGGGATTGATTTTGAGATTGAGACCGAACCATAGACATGGACGCAGAGGAATTGACATCCTCGACTTGTGTAGGTGATTCCGTATGCGTCGTCGGTTCCGATTTATGGGATGAATGAGAATGGTGAGGCGGAGGGGTGAAGTCTCGACAAAGATGGGGGATTTCTCGCTTGATACTGCGAATGAAGAGACGGAAGTCAAAAAGAGCTCTAACAAAGCGCGTATGGAAGGGTGTTAACACTCACCATCTTTCGCAAGGCCGTCCGCCTTCGCAGACCATATGACTGGGCCAGACAGTCTTGTCAGCTACAAACGTGCTCACATGAGGCTGTCTTTGAGGAGCTCATGCTCACCTTCGTCGGCAATACACACACGCCTTCCCTGACGATCTTTTTGACCTCTTCTTCCTCGGTTCTCCTCCAGGTCCCACCTTCCCATGTTCGCCTGCAAGCCCATGAGACACACGCTTCCCGGTCAAAGCCGCCTTTTTCCTACCTATACCTGCTATCACGGGCGCGACGACAGCGGGAGCAGGTGAGGAGTCGGAGCCGGTGCCATTACCAGTACCGGTGCTTGAGCTGAAGTCATGAACACCGAGCGTGGGCTTGATATCGTGGAGATAACGTCGGTAACCACTAGCACCGAGGTGAGATTGCATGATGGGGTAGGGCGCGACATGATTGGTCGGTGCCGGGTTGTAATGGGGTATTGAGCTGGATGAGGATGATGATCTAGGTAAAGTCGGATAATTGGTTTGTTGTTGCTGTTGGAGTTGATGATGTTGTTGCTGTGGTTGATGTTGTTGGGCCAGTTGATTGGGCAGAGATTGTGGCTGCAGATTTGTATAATCCGGATAGCCGTTCATTGTTTTTCGATTTTGACAATCGACTTATCTCGTCCCGTGTCTATGCTTATGCTATGCCGAGTCCGAAGGAACGTCGCTCAGCTGGATTGAGTTTCAGTAAATGCAGTATGTTCGGACAGTCAAGGATCAAGGGTTTGTTGTGCAAATGAGAGACATTTGTAGAAACAAGGGAGAATGCGGAGATGACCTGTACTGTCAAACTCGTCAAACGAGCTCGCTCGGTGCGGTTATGTGGTGATTGACTTGGACTATTTGTCTGGTGGCTTGGGAAGGTGAGGATGCACTCGCAGTATAGCAAGTTGGTACTGTAGGTGATGTGATGACGAGGGAGGGATCAGTATGCGACGAGGGCATGTAGTAAAGGAAGAGCTCGGATTGGTACGGACGCCGTTGGGTTGATTTGTTGGGTTGATGTGGTCTGCGGTTGAACCGAACCGCCATGCAATTTGTAGAAACCATCCTACATCCTACGTTTTACACACTGTAAATACAAATAACCTTATTACCGCTCTCACCTCAATCACACTGTTGTTCCCACATTCCCAAAGGAACCCGACCTGAGCTAAACCCACGTGGCCTCAAGTCTCGGCAAATTCCGTCACGCCGGAGAATTTGGCTCCTTCTAACGGCACTTCCCAAAGTTGCGAAATATCTTGAATACGTAGCTCATTTAATGGTCCATGGTCCCCCTTTCAAGGTGGTACGTAATCAGAGGCAGCTATGTTATCTAGTCGAGGCATTGTAGCTCTCGCTTATTGGCGGGAGATTATTGGTTGGTTATACATATCGTATACTGCAGCTCGTTGCGGTACGATTGCCGGTGCGGTCGGGTTGCCGGGCCCTAACTTCCTTACAGTGCAAAAATCGGCCGACTGGACCGACCGACTCATATAAAGTCAAAGTCACCGTTATCCGTCGTCACTCTGCCCTTTGCAACATTACATTGATTAGTTACGCTTTAGCTGTCCATAAGACAACTGTCCGTCGAAATATAGCTAGATACAGCATCGATTCTTGTGTCTCCGTTTTGTATAGACCTGCAGCTTTCGTGAAGACTCGAAGAACCAATCCAAACTACCTGCTCTAGTCCCGGTGCTGCTCCCCGAAAATGGTGAGTCCCCTCCAAAGACCTGTTGGATCCCCTCATGGTCACGTGCACCTTGGTGAGACTTGCGCCCATGATCAAAACAAACAACGAGACGCAAAGACGTAGAGAGCGTGGCCCGGCAACACCGGCTTCTTGTCTTTGCTTTGTACGAGAGCTCTCTTTTGCGGCGACTGTCCTTTGCATCGTCATTTCCCCCTCGCCCTTATCACCTGTCTCCGTACAGTGATACCTACATCCCATCCCGTTGGGCTCGCTTGGTCTCTGCTATATGAATCTGCTTGACTACAGTCATCGCTCCTTCCTCTTGCTCTCTGATTTTTGCTCCATGACTTTTGGCATATCCATACCTTACACTCGGCTGACGCGACAATCAACACTCTCGCCTGCTCAGCCCCTGCTCCGTTCAACTCCCCTTCTCGCTCGAACGGCTCTCCGACCCGTCCGACCCTTAGCTTTCGCCATGGCTTCCAGAGCTTACGCTTCCGCCCCCGCGGGAATTGAGAGAATAAAAGTTAAGAACCCCGTGGTAGAGATCGATGGTGATGAGATGACCAGGATCATCTGGAAGAAGATCAGGGAGGAGGTGAGTCATGTCATGCCAATATGTGCACGCCTTGGGAGAGGACATGAATCATACGGGCAGACTGGTTGCTTTTCTGCTACTTATCTGTTATGTCAATGCTGATGCTTCCTCCGCTGCAGCTCATCTTGCCTTACGTTGACGTTGACCTCAAGTATTACGACCTGGGCATGGAGAACCGAGATGCGGTCAGTGCTTGCTTAACGGAACATCCCTTATCTCGTAACACACAAGCTGATGTATCAGTATAACGTTCTACATCTAGACCAACGATCAGGTCACCATCGATTCAGCCAACGCTATCAAGCAGTATTCTGTCGGTGTCAAGTGCGCTACTATTACCCCCGACGAAGCACGAGTCAAGGAGTTTAACCTCAAGGAGATGTGGAGAAGTCCTAACGGCACGGTGAGTCTGCGCATATACCCTTTGCACCCATCTTTACCGCGGTCCCAAGCCGACCCATGTGCTGATTATCGTATCCTCCCTTTCAGATCCGAAACATCCTGGGTGGTACCGTCTTCCGAGAACCTATTATCCTTGACAAGATCCCCAAGCCCGTGCCAGGATGGACCAAGCCTATTTGTATCGGTCGACATGCCTTTGGCGATCAAGTGAGTCATTGCGGGTAGCTTGAGGCGGAAATGAAAGCTTATGGAAGTTTCCTTTCATCCGTAGTATCGATCAACAGACTTTATCGCTCCTGGCCCCGGTAAACTTACCCTGACTTACACTCCCGAGGACGGAGGCAAGCCCACCGAGATGAATGTATATGACTTCAAGGGCAAGGGCGTAGCTTTGGCTATGTACAATACCGAGGACAGCATCTACGGTTTCGCTCATGCTTCGTTTAAGATGGCTCTGAGCAAGAAGATGACCCTCTTCATGTCTACCAAGAAGTGAGCAGCTCATTCTGATATAATGAGCGACCCATCGTGTCGGATGTGAGAGCTGATAATATCCATGTCTCCCTTTCTGCAGCACCATCTTGAAGAAGTACGATGGTCGATTCAAGGACATCTTCCAGGAGGTCTACGAGTCGTGAGTTTTGATAACAGGTTATGCTGAAACAGCTCTAACGATGGGTCTCAACAGAACGTACCAAGCCGAATTTGAGAAGCTGGGTATCTACTACGAGCACCGATTGATTGGTGAGTCGAGTTCCTATGCTGGACGACTGGGACTTCCTGGCTGATTGTATTCGCTCTACAGACGACATGGTCGCCCAGGCTCTCAAATCTTCTGGCGGTTTCGTATGGGCGTGCAAGAACTACGATGGTGATGTGATGGTGAGTCAAGCAAATCCTACGTATGGTCTGATAACGAGAAGAAAATGCTGAGATCTTGCACTGATCAATCTGCAGAGTGACATTCTTGCTCAAGGTTTCGGTTCATTGGGAATGATGACCTCTGAGCTCATCACCCCTGACGGCAAGACGATGGAGTCCGAAGCTGCACACGGTACCGTCACCCGACACTACCGACAATACCAGGCCGGCCAAGAGACCTCGACCAACCCCGTCGCCTCTATCTTCGCCTGGACTCGAGGCTTGGCTTTCCGAGCCAAGTTAGACGACACCCCCGCCCTTGCCGAATTCGCCAAGGACCTGGAGGCTGCGTGTGTTGAGGTCATTGACAAGGACGGCGTGATGACCAAGGACTTGGCTCTGGCTATGAAGGGCAAGGACATGACTCGAGACGATTGGGTAACGACGGACGTGTATATGAAGAAGGTCAATGACAGGCTTGTGGAGAAGATTCAAGCGAGGACAAAGTAAGCCCTGCCGCTATCGATTGAATGGCATCAACTCAATGAAAGGATGGAACGACTAAGAACCGCGCGGAGTATGGGGAGAACCAAAGAATTGTATATATATGAGAAGATGTTCAACTTGTCTTCATTGTATTGTTCGTTCGAGAAGATAACAATTAGACCCGAAAGCGTTTAGTTTAGATAGGCTCGGCTCAGCTCAGCTAGTTGTTGTGGTGCTCAACGCATCGAAAGGACGTCTCTTGGTTATCGAAACGGATCTTGTCAAATGCATCTTAAAACGGGGGTGTGTCGTATGGCTGCACCTCCACTTTCAGTCGTATTTACGTAACGAGAATATTTCCACACTTTTGTTGCTTTCCGTTTGACAGGCTGCAGCTGGTCCACTAGATAGACGGTAGGGCATGAGGTAAAGAAAGGTCTTTCGATCTGACAGATCTGCATTGTTCATCTGAATTGGTTCTCTGAGCTGTCGATCCACATAACATCGCGTGAACCTGGCTGACCCGATAAGCCAAGCTCTCACTGCCCGAAAACTCGAAGGAACCACCTGCCTGGCGATCCGGCGCACTGTGAATTATCCACCCTCTTTGAAAGACCGAAAAAACAAAAAAGCGAAATCGAACAATCAACCAAGAAATAAAGAAAGAAAGAAAGAACGACCAAACGATGGCATCGATCTCAACCCCAACGTCGCTAGCGACATTCTCGCAGCCTCATGCGTCAAGCTCGAGAGGATCGCACATCACGCTCAGTCCCGTTGTTGGAGATAACGGGAGCGCTGTGGCTGCTGTTCGGGGGGATGGGGTGTGGACGTATGATGTGAGTTTTCGTTCGTCTGTGCGAGCGAGCGGACATTGGCCTGTCGACCTTCGAGGCCTATATGCACGTCGTCCTCAGCTTCGCGAACCCTGTACTGTAGCAACAAGGACAATGGCTTGCCCAGAGTAGATGTGCCTAGTCATCCTTAGCGTTCTGCTGATCCAAAACCGAGCTGACCCCATCCCAATCCCAATCTGCCTGTACAACCTATACAGCTGAGCACCCTTAGGCCGACCACATCGTTCACGGTCCCGCCTTCGACAGTCTTCACCTCGAACGCAGCCAGCTACTATAGCTCCAGAACGAGAGTCATCACTAAAAAGACCAAGAAGGCAAAGGGGGCCACCCTTAACAATGAGGAGAGTGAAGAAGGGGATGAGGCAATGGATGTGGACGAGGACGAGAACGAAGTCGAGGTAGAAGAAGAGACCGAGGGGAAGGAAGAGACGGTCGAAGAGAAAGAGCGGATCACGGTCGTCGGTGTGGAGAAGGAGATATGGGTCTGGAGGGGCGAAGAGGGTAACAAAGAAGTGATTTCGGTAAGTGTAACCATATCATACCACGCAGATGTGCGCCATACCTCCCTCGAATACGTACATCAAAGCTATCCAGCTTGTATCAGCTGTATATTGAAGGCAAAACGTTTTCACTAACTTGTGAGAATCACGATCCACGAATAGGTCCCGGGCTCAAGCTCAATCAAAGCCCTACATCACCTCTCCTCAACCTCTCGCTCATTCCCCATCGTAGCCGTATCCTCACCGACCGACGTATACCTCCTGGACGAGAATCTCAAACCTCAACCGTTGCCCATTCCACCTTTCTCTCTAAAGAGGAGCAGCAGCAGCAGCATATCAAGCTCAAGTTCCATACTCACCTCAAAGGTTCTGTTTTCCAACGCCAGCTCTTTTAGACTTGTGGTCGTGGATAGCGCAGGCGGCGTGGTGGTGCATCTTGTCACGCTCGAAGGGATCGTACGGTCTGAGGTCGTCGTGCAGGGTCAACTGGGATCCGGGGTTGGAAAGCTGAGCTTTGCGGATGTTAGTGAGGGTGGACTGATCAGTGTCTTGGGTAGGTCTCTGGTTCTCATCTCTTTCCTCTCTAGTCAGTTTTTGCTTGTATCCCGACGGTGGAATCTCGCGCCATGTCCAAAAGGAGTGCTTACGATTGTTCATATCTCACTTTCGTGTGTAGACGACACCAACAATCTCTACTGTCAAGACATCGCTTCCCTCGCTTCTCCCTTACCGCCAGCCCCCATGAAGCTTTCCCACCCATCAGCGACTCCCTCACTGCTTTCCCTTCCCACAACAACCGGAAAGCCAGTGATCCTGTTGCCTACATCGCACCCCACCCCGTCGATACTCCTCACCATCCCCTTATCGTCTCTCCCCGCAGTCCTGACTACCACCTCGATCTCATCATTCACCACTTCCACCTCGGCGGGGTCGATCTCGCACCTCGCTGTTCTCAGCAACAAGGGCGGGATCATCACTGTGGGCGTCGTGCTCAGCCACTTGAACACGGATGGTCAAAGCGGACGGAGCGTCATCTACACTTGCGAGATCGTCTTGCCCGCCAAAGGAATCGGAATGTCGATGCTGCTTGGGACCAAGGAGAAAACAGCCACGTACCTCTCCAGCCCGGAAACGACATCAACTGAAACATCTGCTGATGCGAGCAACAACAAGAGCAGGTCGACGCTCGATTCGGAGAAGAATCAAGACGAGTTCATCGCTCAACTCTCCTCACTCTTGAAGAAGAATGACATCACCACAGCCAATCAGCGATGGACCGAGATACCCGCTTCTGCGTCGGACGAGTTCTTCACGGAAGCCTTTGTCAAGCGGGTCTTGGGTTCCATCTTCTCCAGTGCGCTGACGGAGGAAGGAAAATTGAAGTCTACCTCTTCAGGCTCGGAATACTATGCCGGAGAGATCGTTCGGGATTTGGTAAAGCGGGGACTGGTCGTTGATAGTATGTGGAAGAGTGGTGTGGTAGTGGATGGACTCTTGCCGTGCGGTGATTGGGTGAGTGTAGACTTGTTTTTTATAAGTTTGACATCGGCCAGGTTAAGGGCCGCTGGGTCACTCTGGCTGCCTGATGTATCAGCTCGTCTGCTTTTGCAAGATCACTGACCAAACCGTGATTGAAACTCGCAGCAAACCATCCTTCTTGCCCTCCAATCCATGCGAACGATCCCCTCCTCGGCACTCGTCACCCTGCTCACATCATCTCTCCACCCCCATCAAACCGAGGTATCACCCAACAGCACTACGCCTGTACCTGACCTATCCGAGATCCTGCGCCTGATCCTCACTTCGCCGCCTGCACCCACACTACGATTGGACTTGCGGAGAGGTCTGACTGTCGAGGACGCTACGAGTGTCCTGGCTGTCTTGGTCGACTGGGCGGAAGGCCACGTCGCTCAGCGAAATGAAGGCTTGAAAGGATGGGATGTGGCTTCGGAGTCCACTTCTGCTGATGTCCAGGCTAAAGAGTCGTCATCGACCGCCCAACATTTACCTTCACTTGAATCGACCATAACCTACTCGTCCCTCATCCTGGACTCGCATCTCCCCTCGTTCCTATCGCACGAGCCCTCTCACACCTTGCTCGAGAGACTCCAGACATGCTTGGAACCTCTGATGGCTATGCAACTAGCCTACAAGCAGCTTCGAGGCCCCGTCGAAGCCGTGCTGATCTTATCGAGAAGAGAAGCCAGAAAACAGGAAGAGAGGGAGGCTAAGCTGAAGCTGAATAACAGTAGCAGCAGTAACAAGGGTGGGAGGAATGGGTTCCAGCAAGGCGATAAGAGGAAGGGTCCGGCGGACAAGGGAGGAGCCAAGTTGCCCGAAGAGGTTGTCGGCAAGTGGAAGGTCGAGGATCTCGTCTTCTAGTCGAAGGGCGTCTATTCACCTTGCGTGTGTGGGAGATTAGTTATATAGATATAGCGCGATGCTAATCTAGGCGTCAGCATGTATTTACAGCTGTCCATGCATAAAAGCATCTTCCATGCACATGTGTAGAAAACCAAAACCCGACGAGTACAAGACACAAAGCAGAACACGCTGGTCGACTCTACGTCCCTTGCAGCGAAGATAAGCCGACTCATCGACGTATCGAGATAGAATTATACATGTTGCATCTTTGCATCACGTCATCTTTCTTGTCAGTCTACGTCTACTAGTTTCTATGTACAAAAAGTCCATCCTCCCCTGTTCCGATGTTCTATGATCTACTGTCTACAATCTATTGAGTGTCTAGCGTTTAGTCCTCGTTGTCGGGGTGAGCAGCATCATCCTGCGCAATGGCCTTGTACTCGGGGAAGCTGGAGCAAGGCATAACAAGAGATGAATAAAAGTCAGCATGATGAGGCCACAGCCAAAGAGGGATTTCAGCGGGGGGTGGCTCACTCTACGTAGCCCTCGGGTCCGGGGGAGTAGAAGGTATCTCGAACATAGTCCTTGAGGGGCCAGCCGTTCTTCAGACGGATAGGCAGGTCGGGGTTGGCTAAAGAAACAGAGGTCGAGTTAGTACATGTTATATCCCCGAGATCATGCCAATAAGGAAAATCAATGAGGATGAGTGAGGTCCTGGCCAAACTCACAGATAAAGTATCGTCCAAAGGCAACCAAATCATCGTACTTCTCGGCATGTTCCTTGGCAGTATCAGGTTCTTTGCCATAACCACCCGCGACCATGAACACTGTCCCCTTGCTCTTGCTCAGAATGACATCCCGAATCGGTACGAGCGTGTCCTCCTTCTTCTGCTGATCGAGCGGCTGGTCAACGTTCCCCGTCGCTCGAGCTTCGACAGCGTGGATGTAAGCCAATTCAGGCTGGTTGGCAACGATGGTCTCGGTCCAAGGGATGAAAGTCTCGAGGGGTTTTTCCTCTCGCATGCCTTGGAAAGTGGAGAAGGGGGACATTCGGATACCGACCCTGTCGGCACCGATGGCTCCGGCTACGCCGTTGAGCACTCGGAGGGGGAATCGGAATCGGTTCTCTAGCGAGCCACCGTACGAGTCGGTTCGCTGGTTGGAGACCGCTTGAAGCTGCGATCGGGGTCCAGAATAAAAATAAAATGAAATAAAAACGAAATGACAAACGTCAGCAAAGGGTCGATAGCCAGTTCGATCCGGGTTATGTGGCACGAAGAAGGGGCTTGATCCCATCCCAGGCTTAAGATGGAGAAAAAGTGAGCGTAGTAACTCACGAATTGGTCAATGAGCTACAGTGGGGAAGCAACGAGCCATAGTGTGAGCGTGCAATCCTTCCGAGGTATATCTCTCGTACTCGTACTCACGTAACCGTTCGCGCCGTGGATCTCGACACCATCAAAGCCAGCCTCTCGGGCCGTCTTAGCAGCATGCACGTACTCGTCAACTGTCCTGTCGATGTCTTGCTCGGTCATCACGTGCAGCTTGGGCTTGGGACCGTCGTTTGAGGGGTCGGGGATGTCGGAGGCGGCGTACACGGTAGGGGCGATTTGGGGGACGGCGACTCGGCTGTGTGTTGATGCGCGGCGGGGTCATCGTCATAAATTACAGACACAGAAACAAAGTCAGCTTCTGATCTGGCGTGGCCTGCCTAATTCCCAGAAAGGATGCGATAGATCGCCACATGGCGAAAGTGATCGAGATATGTGGTGTGACATCAAGAGGAATAAACCTATTTGGCCACTTGATAGTCAATACTGCTCGTCCAACTCACCCAAGGTGCCAGAGCTGGCAGAAGATGAACCCGCCCTTTGAATGAACAGCGTCCGTGATCTTCTTCCATCCCTCAACTTGCTCGGGAGTGTAGATACCGGGAACCTTGTCGTATCCTCTAGCGGCGTCGGAGATGAAAGTGGCCTCGGTGATGATCAGGCCACCGTCTGCGCAAGGAAGTGCAATTGATATCGATAGAGTGTCATAGTCAGCTTCGGCTCACACACACCCTGCATGTCGAGGTTCGAGATTGGAGAGTTCAGTTGACCAGGCCAAAACCACAGCCATGGCTAGCGCCGCACCGCACCGCGCCACTCACCAGAAGCTCGCTGCTTGTAATACTCAATAGCCAACTCGGACGGCACGCCAGTACCCTCGTGAGCTCTGAATCGAGTCAACGGCGCCATGACGACTCTGTGCTTGAGGGGGATCGCGCCGGTCTTGAGGGGCGTGAAGAGCTTGGCAGGTTGGATCGTCATTTTTGCGTGTTTGGCTGGCGGGTGATGGTGGTGGTCTCAAGAGATGCTATGCTGATTCAATTGTCGTCAACAAGATGATTGGGGTACTGTAACTGGAGAACGTTAATACGCTGTCTGTCAGAACAGAAGTAAGAAAGGACACATGAAGTCATGCATGTTTATATATCGGATCATATTGTATGTTTTCGCATCTCGTCTCACCAGATGGTGTCATCGATCTATCTTCTTCTTCTAGCTCATTCACCGCTTCACCGCTTGACAAGTCCATCTCATCTATGTATCTATGCTATGTGATTGATAATCAGAGACCAGCGACCAGAAATTTCTTGCTAATCACGGTTTCCGCGAATTGCGGCAAGCGTACCTACGTAGGTATGACGATCGAAAACAAGTACTCCACGGGCTCTCCTGGTCAGGAACGGAACGGAACATTCATCGAACAATCGCCGAAACCCACCTACAATGAATCCGGCAAAACAAACTAAAACAGTGCCGGCCGCGGCATGATTAACTTATACCTCACTGTAGTTTATGCGGAGTTTGTCTCTGGTCAAGTATGATACATCGCAGCAACAAGCCTACGTCTTCGTCACTATGATCGTTGATCATCTGAACTGCACCAAGTAATCCGGCACCTCCTCAACGGACCCCACGAAATACAAAGAGGACCCCTCCAGGTTTATGAAAATAAGCATAATGTCGTGTATGCGCTCGGGTTCTCAGTCTAGCACCCGCCGTCGGCCACAATCAGAATTCACACGCCAAAGGCAGGCTAAAGAAGACCCATCTAGATCTAGGGTAGGAAAACAAGTAACGAGCTGCATGGAAGTTGGTCGATCAGAATAACAGGTCCTCTTCGGCTCGGTTTGGTCTAGGGATATCAGTTTGATAACCGCCACCGCCACCGTTGACAAACTCCAAATCGCTCAGCTGGCCGTATGGATCGTTAGAATCAGCTCCGGATGCCGAAGCCGAAGCCCTTGCTCCTCCGCCTGCACCTATGGGTGTGATAGGCGAGTCATCCGGATTGTTGTGGTTGCCTGATTGAGAAGCGGTTGAGATGGTAGGACGGGCCGGTACGGTAGGTGCAGATCTATAAGCTGTTGAAGGATAGCCGGCGGGCGTGATAAGGTGTCGCTTTGATGACGCGTTCAACGCTGGCGAGTCAGGTAGATATCGAGCTTTGGCCGTCCGGATGAAGGTCTGCGCACGAACAAATCAACAATCGATCAGCGACTAAACTCTCTTTCGCTTTGACGCTATGATTTCGAATGCTCTTGATCAGTGTCAGTGTCAAGCGCAAACTCACATTCGGGTTCTTATGGTAGATGCTACCCAGTGTACCAGTTTGCAGCAGCAGCTATGCAAAGCACAGGTTTGGTCAACCCAGAGTTACCCCTTATTACAATCCCGTCCATCGACGAGATCTATCAACGTCGATCACTCACCTGATCCAGCATCCCTTTGTCCATTCGGTCTGTCTCAGTTGAGATCACCGGCTTTTCAGCCAATACGATCTCTCGTGCAGCGGTTGGGTTTGACGTGAGCAATCGCCAATACATGAACCCCTGTGCAAGGAATCGAAAAGTGCGTCAGCGAAACGGACCAATCTTTAAAAATGCAAACATTCCTCTTTGAATCCACATAAGCCACACTCACCCTGTCTCTGAGATCCGGGTTCTCAGCTTCCTTCGTAGCCAGCTTGAGCACCTTGGGTAGCAGTTCTTGAGCGGCAGTGGGCCGCCTGATGAATAGCTTCACAACAGCAGTGAGAAGAGCGAGTTGTACCTGGAGAAAGCAAAAGTAATTCACCATCAATTCAGCCGTGACTTCTCGGTGAGGTAAGATGGTGCAGTGTATAGTAAAGGTATCTCAACTACTTTACTCACCTCAGCAGGCTCCTCCTTGAATGTGAAAGCAAAATCCTCCAGCAGCTCATCGCTGTTCTCGATCCGGTCGGCGTACTGACCGACGATCCAAATCATAGCAGATTTGGCCTCCGGTTCATCGAGGACATCCAAGTTCTCACACAATGTCCCAATGATACTCTCATACTGATTCGGGTATCTTCTGAAGATATCCTTGATGACCACTATAGCCTCTTGGACGACATAGGTGATCTTGGTCTGCATCAAGCCCAAGAGAGTGTGTATACACTGATCCGAAGCCGACGAGATCTTGATAGCGAGCCGTCCAATCGACCGGACTGCCTTTCGTACAAAGTCGACATCGACTTCAGAAGCGTATTCTTTCAGTTCGGCAAGAACTTCGGAGACGTTCTCTTCACGCGTGAGTCGGTACATGATCTCGAGTTTGGCCAGCTTGACGTAGATCGGATCATTGTACTTGCAGAAGAAGACTTTGACCTCGTTCTGCAGGATTGCAGGTCGTCGTTGGATGATAAGGAGGATGTTTCGGAGTCCGACGTATTGTACTTCCGAACCAGAGGAGAGAAGTGTGACTGTTCACAGGGACATTGTATCAGCTGACACGATCCTGAATCTCGCACGACACTCAGCTCACCCAAAGGAGGACCCATCTTCCTCTCCAATACCCGCATCAATACCTCATCCTCCATGTAATTCATCAAATACAAGATGACCTTGATCGTAGTCAGGACCACGGCAGAGTTGGCGTGCTGTAGCCTAACCGAGATTCGCTCGGCCAGCTGCTCGGCCTCGAGCGTCGTCTGGGGTACGAAAGACAGTAACGAATCGAGGATGTATATCTGGCCCCATCTGCGTGTACGGAAGCATGTCAGCAGGCAGCATTCGAGCCTTTGAAATGCGGACGGATGGAGGGAGATGATGACGGATGGAGGGAGATGATGACGGATGGAGACCAGAATCACTTACTCTGAGCACTCTCCTAGAGCGGCCACGAGCTTTCCCGCTACGTTCCCATTCAACTTCAGCACGATGTCGTCGCCCCGCTCCGAGATCTCGACCAACGCAGCGACGCAATTCGCTACAACTGTAGGGTTATGATCTGCAAGCAGATCTCTATGGGATGAAGTTGAACGGGCGATCAGCTTTGGAATGAAGCGCTCGATATGCCTGGTGAGAGAAGCTCACCTCAGCATTCCAACGAAGCCTTCACGCTCTACTACTCTTCTTCCAGGTTCAGAGGCATACAATTTCGCAACGCTGTCGAACCAGCATCAGCTTAGTTGCCCCCCACACAGACGGTGATCGATTTATAAGCTGAGCTCACGCGATAGCGGCTGTCTTCCTGACGTAAGGGTCCTGATCTTGCAAAGCGTGTCTTAAGGGGTCTACGAGGGACTGAACGATAGGTGGGAGTGGGATCGATGACATGGTCCGGATTGCTAGACCTCGGATTAGGGGATTGCGATCCGCACAGTCCTGCGGGAGTTGATGACATTAGTGCGTCAATGGGCAGTCGTTGTCAGTGCGTGTCTGATACGAAATTGATGTGTGGACAGCGAAGATGGAGGCGCATTAAGGACAAAGCTTCATGACGCATGATGTAGTTGCAGGTGAGGTGCAATTAGCACTCACAGACAGGAACCCGCCGATAGCGCTTGTCACCTCTTCCGGACGAAGTCTTCCGTAGTTTACCAGGTATAAGTACACCACTGCGAACCAGACCTACGTCGTCAGCTTTCGGAATACGATCAGGGGACGACCGACTTGTAACTTGATGACGATGAGCATCCAGCCATCTCTCAGGTGACATGAGAGGCTCAAAGATAGGTGCGAGATTGACCGAACCAGCGACGACGGTGCTGTGTTAGGCCACTCCTTACTCACTCTTCTTGATCTCCAGCACCTGGATCTGCATACATTGTACGATGTCGGGGAAGAGCGGTGACACTGCGGCGGAATACAGCATGTGCAGGTTAGTATCCTCAATCTACAGTCTCCCGGATTATGCTGGCTGTAGAGTAGCCTAACGCGAGTCCACGAGTCTGCCGTGAAGAGCAGGCTTGATTGCCCATAGGTTCAGTTCTGCAGGGTAGATCGTGCACGGATACTGGACTGGAAAGAGAGGAGAGGGATGACCAAACAGTACATTTCCCGATCATGCTCATTCTCACTCACTATCATTTCCCATAGTCATATTCGCGACAATCTTCTTCAACGCCGTCTTCTTCCTCAGGAACCCTTTATCGCGCTTATCATTGGCTCCTCGGAGCTCATCCCGTAGTTCTTGGGCCTTGCCTCGAGCTGTTCACGGTACGTTGATCGAGTGTCAATGACGAATCAGCATTGAACATTACTAAGTGGCTTCGGAGAGTGGAGGGAGCCAAAGACAAGCAAGGCAGCGCATGCTAGGAAGCTCGTACTAGACTGTATCGAGGTAAGAGGGGGGGAGGGAGTGGGAACGCTCTCCTCATCAAGTAGACCAAGCCAGTGAGTGATAGATACCAAGGGGGCGACTATGTGAGCTCAGATGAACGTACTAAACAGCTTGGCATCGGCCATCTTGTCCGATTATCCAGATCTTTTTCGGTATACAGACCAAGCGGATTCGCGTTTGAATTTGCCGTCGCTGCCAGCTTGTCTATCCACGACGTAGTCTTCCTGTCCCGGACTAGATGTGGTGTTGAGGTTTCGTTTGGTCCGGGTGTAGAGGGGAAGGTGTATTTCGTTTTGGTTTTGGATCACCGGCTGCTAGGAGAGAGGGCGGCTTGTCAAGGTGAGGTGAGAATTCGGTATAGTAGCTATGGGTGAAAGGTATATGTGATAGTGATTATGGTGTGGTGTCAGGTTATGGTCAAACTCAAGCCATGGCATGTATGTATGCGTCAACGGTGGTATATGGTATGTTGTTCTCATTGCTTCACATTGTTCACGCATCTCACGCGCGCACTGATCGCACTGGCACTGATTATACTCAGAGTCATAGCCTTAGCCATAGCCCATAGCTCAGAGTCAGAAGAAAGTGTCGACGTCATCATTTTTGAGTGAGCAAGCGAAAGCTTTGGTGCAAAAGTCGGAATGTGACTGGCTCAAAGTCGTCCGTTCGATCGGTCCATGTTGGACTCTCCTGCTCTAGCTCTACACATTCGCTTGTCTACCACAGACAAGATCCAGACAAGATTGCCATTTAATCACCTCATATTCAAGACCCCTATCGACCTGACCATAGACCAGCAAACAACGCCCACTTCACCATGTCCGCCGTCTCCCTCGCTCCTAGATTCGCGCGCTCAGTCAGCTTGTCCTCAAGGACCGCTCGGTCCTCCGTCCTGGCTTCAGCGTCAGCGTCACCGTCACCGTCAGCCCATAACATGGCAAGACGGACCTATATCACTTTGACAGCCTCGTCGTCACGGACAGCTTCAGCGTCAACATTCGCTTTCCGACCGGTATTTTCTGGTTCTCGTGGCCTCAGACATAACTCATCGGCCTCGTCGGCGGCACCCCCTCCTCTGGATAAGGGCGAACAAGCGATCTATGACAAGTTGAAAGCTGCGTTCCCTGGCAAGAAGCTGGAAGTTCAGGATGTATCAGGTGAGTCGGGTTTGGAAGGGGGGACCTTCTCCTCCTCTTCCAGGTCTTCTCGCATCTGATTCCGGTTCTGCAATGGCTGGGTTTTGAAACTGGATCCTTGAGATCCGATCCATCTGGGATATAGCATATGGCCGTTACATATCCTATCTTCAAGAAACCATGAACCGCCTGTGGGGCCTTGTCCGCCTTGCATTCACCCGCTGGGAAAGTGACATGCTGACCTGCACCTGCCACTGTCTTTGTTGATCACACCAATCATACCCGTGCATCACCCCACGCATCGCCTCCCTTCCCACCTCCCAGGCGGCTGCGGTTCCTTCTACGCCATCATCATCTCTTCGCCCGCATTCAAAGGCCTCACCACTATCAAGCAACACAAGCTCGTCAACCAATGTCTCAAGGAGGACATCAAGGATATCCATGGGCTACAGGTGCGATATGTGTCATCTTCTGCCGGATCTTATGAGAGGAACGCGAATCTATCTGAGCGTATGCTGATACCGCACCCATTCTTCCTATTTCCTTATTTTGAATCCGGTTTTTTCTGAACATAATCTTCGAAAAATTGGTATACGTAGCTCAAGACCATTCCCGAGGAGTAGGAACTGGATGAATTTGTCTTAATCTAAACGTAGGATCGCCATTCGCCATCGTCCCCCATTTATTCGACCTGTTTCGAGGACACAATTCTTCAGTATCTCTGCAATGACTGCCTCGAACCGACCAAAATCCGTTTCGCCTATAAACAGATTTACCACCACCACCACCACCACCACCATTGACTTCCTCGTCACCACCCAAACCATGTATAATATAACGTATTCGTGAACCGCCACGGCCACTCTCAGCGGTTTCTGCAATGGCATACAGAATACACAGATTGGAATGTGGCTCTCGTACATACCCATCTGATATCATCAGACTGATGCAAAGGAGTGCGGAAAAAAAACCATTCAGTATCTTCGGATCTTTGTAGTGCTTTCGGGTTGCGATGCAGTGTAGTCACTTCACTGGCTACATTGCCTCGATTCGAGATTTCTTCGCGCCCGCTGTAAAAATGCTCTGTCCCACCTTGTGCTCACTCATACTCATATCGCATGCGTCCTGACACAAAGATGCATACACACAACACTAGAAGCAACTTCAGCTCCGCTCAGCCTAGCTCAGCTAGACCCATCAACCTCCAGACCCTCAACGCCATCAGCCACTTCCCCCGTAGGCGTCCCCACTTCGGGCGTTTCATCCCCTTCACCAGGGGTGGAAACACCACCACTGCCACCACCAACAGCAGTCTTGCTCTTTGACTTTTTCTTCTTCTTCTTGTTGTGCGATGATGAGGATGAGGTGGGTGGTCTCGTCAGGATCTCAACACCGGTCTCGGTGATTCTGTAATGTGGCAGCACATCATATAGGGTCAGCGCTGAGAACCTTCGAAATAGGCTTTTGCCGGTGGAGAGGTAAGGCTGCATTGCACTGTCGAGGAAGCGAGGGCGAGGGGAAGCAGGAAAGCGGTCGATGTTAGTAGCACTCACAGGATGGTCTCCTCAAACTGGGCGGATCTTCTTCCGTCCATCGTCACGGCGGTCCAGTCATCCCGCCAGTGATCTGGAATCGACGTATATCATCAGTTGAGTTGGATCGACCTGAACGTGAATCTCTATAGAGCTGTGACATGACTCACCAAGGTTGGCCGTACCGAGGTTGATCATAGGCTCAATGGTGAATACCTGACCGGCTTCCATCTTACCGGGCATCTTGGACCCGCCGTAATGTACAACGTTAGGCTGACAATGGAACTAAGAAAAGCCAATTACCGTGCAGATTAGCAATATGATCGAGGATCCCCGGCAACTAAACAATACACCGTTGAACCAGCTTCGTTGAATCCTTTCTGATACCACATGTATGACTCACAAGGTTATGCACACCATGTCCCGTATACCTTCGGACGATACTATATCCCTTGGGTCTCACGATCTCCTCGATCTTGTTGCCAATCTCTCGATACGGTACACCGGGTTTGCAGATGGCGATCGCCTCCTCCATGGATTTTCGGGTAGTGTCGATCAGGTCTTGCGACTCTTGGTCGATCTTGCCAACGGGGTAAGTGGCGTTCAAGTCCGCGTGGAAGCCTGTGGTGTCGCACAGTGGCGTTCGCAGGATAATCAGCTTGAGACTTCTAAGGCCGAGGTGTATCGGTGGCCGGTAGCCAGAGCTATGCCACCGCGAACAGTATCATGGATTAAGATACATACCATCATGGACTGGTAAAACAAAACAGATGGATATGCTGTCAGCTCATGATCATATCATCCGGCGAACATTGATGACACTCACACAGTGATACATCGAGATTGATGATGTCGCCCTCCACTGCCAGTACGTTAACATCATCCTATCGTTCAACTCATGCAAACGATGCACATACCAAGCGGTCTTTGATCAGGGATACCCTATATGCATTCCAATCATCAGCGTCACTTCTCAATCCGACTTGTCGTTAGGAGACTCGTCGGTGAGTGAGGTGGGGATAAATCAGATCGACCAGATTTTTCTATATCGTTCTCACTCACGTGACAGATACATTCGTTGACACTCGTACAGACACTCTTGGGGAACTTGGCATAGTTCAGCGGACTAGGGTACGAATTTCGGTCGACGCAAGCTTGATGGCAGATGGCGTCGAGCTCGTCGGTCGTGATTCCTGGCTTGATATGTGAGGCAGTCAAGTCGAGTACTTCTCGCGCGAGCTGGAAATGGAAACCGACACCTTGTTAGCATTAAATCTGCTGCAAGTATCCAGAATTTATACAAAAGATCGCCGGGAATGATGACGATCTGCTGGTGCTGGAAGAGCGATCGTTCCTTCGTGTTAAGAGACCGGCAGCTTATAGCCCAACCGCTGTCCGAGGACCTGAGCAATAGTGGTCATATCGTGCATTCAACTCACCTTGCAGACGTATCTCATCTTAGCAATCTCCTCCTTGGTCAGAATCTTGACACCCTTCTCTCTCACAGCCTCACAGGCGGAGAATCCCTGGGCTAAAATGGGTAATGGAAGCTCAAAATAGTCAGCCAGCCAGTCTCTCTCCTTTCAACATGATTTTAACATTGTGAGCTGGGTATGGGGTCTCCGTCGTTCGCTCGCAAGATTGCGCTTTATGCACTAAGGGTTTCTGATGGGAGCATCACTCACGATGATCCGCATAATCAGGTCGGGCGATATGGGGCGGTACGAGCCGTTTCTCGGACAGAGGGTAGACAGGTCTCAGAGGTCCAGTGAATTGGTAGTTTCTCATATTAGGAGGTAGAGTGTGAGATTCTGCACAAGCATGGAAATGCAACATGTCAGCTTCGAGCCTCATCAATACATGGTCAGATGCCTTGATTTCAGATCAAGTGCTGGTGGATTGTGTAGCTCGAAACAAGGGGATGACGGGTGACGGACGAAGGCCGACAGATACTTACTGTCCGCTTCGGCTTTCGCGGCAAGCTGAACAATCGAGTGAATGGCCTTGTGATTTCCCTGCGCACGTCTCAAGCGTCAATCTCACATCCAGCTCGTTCAACTTGATTATCCAAAGCAAAACGCACCCCTGTGATGACACATTGCAAGTCGGATCAGCCAATTATCCTTATAAACGGGATGCGTGATAAGAAGAAGGGTGGGAGAAGGGACTCGGAGTATCTAGGACTCACAGCTCTTCTTGAAGCAGTCCTGATCACAAAAGAAAGAACCCTTGATCCCAAGCCTATCGATCAGTGCCGTATCGCAACATCAGCTGCCTCCGTCCAAAGTCACCCTCAAAGCGTGCTCGGTCCATAGCATGGTATCTAGCTGGATGTTCACGGCGGCTCTTGCTCCTGAGTCGTGTTACACGCCCAGTAGAATGCCAGCAATAGCACGCCCGGCAACTGGAATGGAGGATAACTCACTTCTTACAGTTCGGGCATTCGAGCCTCGAAGCCTCCTTCTCCCCACATCCTGCACATTTGGAGATCGCAGCGTTGGTATCCGCGTTAACCATATCTAGTCGGTGGATTTATAACTGATCGATAATTGGTTTGGCCTCACTCTGACAGTCGTAGGCAGTATCTTAAAGCCAGAATGCAATGCTGATGGGTGAACTACAAGCTACCAGATCATCAGCGCTAGAAAGGAGTGGTTTAAAGCTATGCCCGGAAGCAGTCGTCAAAATGAAAGGAAAGTTATCGGATGTGGGCGTGCGAGCCAGGCGAAGGGGTCACGTGACCACCACGAAGTGTGGCCAATACTAATAACCGAGAACCGCACCGAACCGTTAACGTTGTGCAGAGCGCAGCGTTAACAGAACAGATCCTCCGTAGCTCGACAGCTCCTACACATCATCCTCACCTAGTACGCTGGACACTACCGTCACAAGACAGCTTTCCACCGAGTGACGATTCGCGATAAGATCAGAGAAGAGGCCGGGAGAAGGAAGACGAAATCGAGACTCGAACGAACCCTTCGAAGGATCCTACAGATCGTAAACATATAACCGATAGTGATCAGTTCGTAAAAAGAAAGCAAGAAAGGATCTGATCATGGCCCAAGCTAGAGCGGGGGCTTTCTTCCAGCAGAAGGGGGTGAGGGATGCTTTGTGAGTTGAAAGTGCAGCATCGATGCCGGCGTACCTTGCGACCTGGCATGGCATGGTATTATCATGCCTGATCCGTCGACTCATCTCGGAAGGTGCCCTATGACCTTCTCCGTACGCTCTCATCTTCAAAATTATCACTATTTACCCCCTTCCATACCAAATGCTAATATCTCATGTTCCTGTCTATTTCGAACGTCGCCCAATTGGTACATCAACATGTCACGATTGCAGCCGGATACTAGCATGGGTACCCGTAGGGATCTTCTTCACGCGACATGTGTATTCCCTCGCGAGCGTCACGGGTGGCAGTATGCAGGTGAGTGCTGTGTCACGATTTGTGCTGCTCCGTTCCTGTTCCGCTTCCCTGTATGGATGGGGCTTCTCGGATGTAGGCTGTGGGAGGATGAGAAGAAATGGCGATGGCCAGCTACGCATAGGAGGGACCTACGGATGTAGCTCAACGTAGCCCATGCCCATATGTCTATATCATACCGACGACCTTTGATCACCCCTATACGAATTTCTATGTGCTGATGGACTGCTCACATCAACATGGTCCATCTTATCCTCTACACCAAATCGGTCCTCTCATCACAACCTCGCCTGAATCATTGTCCAACGGACACGAACACCCCGTCAAAAACGATCAAACGCGCTCCCACTCCTACAGCCAACATTCAACCCGAACCTCTCGTCAAAGCCGTTACATCACGACGTCGTCTTGCTCGAAAGATGGTCCGTGGCTTTAAATAGGTTCAGAAAGGGAGACGTGGTAACGCTTTGGTGAGTGAGAGCGGTGACACTCATGGGCGAGCCAAGACACCATGTCTCATTCGCCTCGCCGTTTGCATTCCCCATTTCCCATACCATACGCGCGGTCAGGCGGCCGGACGGACGGACGGCCGGCTAGATGGCACGATAGTTGTCCGGTCTTATGGTCAGCTACATAGAATCGAAGCGACTATCTTCTCGATTTGCAATTGCATCGGGTTTGAGACCGGGAAAGCAGATACAATCTGGTGATGTGATAATTACTGATTGTTGCTGTCCTGATTGTGATGTGTACGCGCCCGCTTGTTCTCATCTCTCAGGTCCCCGCAAAATCCAGATCTGCTCACTACAAAGCGGATAATAGCCTTAGAGGGTGATCTTGTGAGTGTAGTGTGATCTGGTCACAGCCTGTGTTGTGAGACCAAAATTGCTCTGCCCTTCCTCATACCATTTGGGTGTCGCTCTCCAGTCTTCATGTTTCTTCCTCGTCGCTGGGCAGCCTCATTGGCGAGACATTGTACTGATCTCATTTTCCGGTAAATCAAACTAACCCTCGTACTCGCCCACTCCCTTGGTTCCTATTAACACACACGACGCTCGGGAACTTATCACGACCGTATCCGGATCGATGTGAACATCTCGTACGGATGCATTGGCGAATGAACCACTTCGCAGGTGCACCCGCTCCCGCCGTCTCCACCGACACCGGTCAGAATACCCCCGGGTCACTGTTGGGTAGAAGGGGACTCGAAGTACCAAACTCGGGATAGCAATACCTACGGGCCTGTGAGTGTTGCGTCATGAGCTCTGTCTATCGGACCGGATGCTCCACCTACCCTTGTATCGTCTCTCTGCTACCGTTGGCTCAAAGGTCAGTCGATGGTGATTGCGCTGACTCCAAATTCGCTTGTTATCTCTGACATGATCCCCCCGTCATCACGAACTCTGTTACTGTCCGTCACATCGCTCCTTACCGTTCGTTGAACAAACACGATTTGCGTTTCGTAATCTGCGCTGTGATCACCCCTCGTCGATCGCGCAGATACCCCTCGGTCTAATCACATCTCGCGTGGCTTACATACTCTGGCCCTGGCCTCGGCGCAGCGTGGTGGAGAACGAGATGCCCACCAAGACAAACGGGAGGGTCAAGTCGCTCAGCGAGAGCTTCTTGCAGACTTGGAATCATACCGACAGGGGTGTCTGAGTGACGTCGAGATGAGACGGGGCGCCGGAAAGTGGAGTACAGCCTGATTCAGCATAGCGCAAACGTCACGTCATCGCGCGCCTAGACGATTCCGAAACATAGCGTGAGATATAGTGTAACGATGTAGAACACTTTCCGTACGATAGCATTCTGTATCATAGCCTAACATTGCTGGGTCGCAGTGCCGACCAGCACAAGGGACAGACCAGACATCCATCCACAGCCTATGAAGTGATCCTGCATATGCATCTTCTAATATCTCTTCTACCGTCTGCCAATACCGCATCGCAATGCAGCACGACCCCCTCACTTCACTTCGCTTCGCCTGAAGCTTGCGCTGTCGCTCAATTCCGGTCCCAAATCGAAACTTACTTATCCCTATCTCTTGATGTCATCGCCCACTACGCCGTAGATGTCTTTCCGTTTCTGAATCGCGAGTGGAATCTGGTTCCTGGTTTCTCTGGGTGCGTGACGTGGGACGACACAAGTGGCTAGTCAGCTACTAGTCGCCTTGATGTTTGAAGCCGCCAGCAGGATTCTGTCGAGGGTATTGCCAACTCGACCGATATGATTTGTGATTGATCATCTTACCTCCACCCCACATCTCCCGAGACAGAAAGATAGAAAGAATAAGAAGAAAGAAACACAGACAAAGGAGCGAGGGTCATATTGGTACTCGGACTCACTGGATTATATCTTCTTGCAGATCAAAAACGAAGAACTCGCCTCCTTCCTCGTACACTTTTTCGATACCCTCATCGCTCCCTGGCGGAGTGTCGTCCACCTGCCGCAGCTTGCCGAGTTCTCGACCCCACGGATCGAACGCGATCGATTCTCCCCACGAGGTTCGTTTCTCGCTGTGCGCGCCGTATTGCGCTGAAGCTATCACGTAAGATTGGGCTTGGATCGCCTGGGACCGCTGCGAGGTGGTCAATCACAATCAGAACGAGAAGATTCGTTAGCTTGGGAAGTGGAGTGATGGAGGGAATCGTGGCTTGAGGTGTTCGCGGCGGCCGACGGAGCGATGCGTGGGAGCCAGGGATGACTTACGCATAGAGTAGCTGATTGGCGCAAGATACGAAAGGACAAGGACAACACAAATAAGGCTCAGCCACGATAATATCGATAGGCCGCGCACGACTCCTTGACGCGCTGTCGGTCCACATAAAGACACATGACTGCGTGGAAAGGAGACGATGTTTGGAGCCATATCAGGCAGCGCACGGGCTACACACCCGTCCCATTCACCCGTACGGCTACCGCAACGCAGCGTTCTGAATGAATCTTCGCTCACACTCACCCCAATGGTCTCGGCCGGTCTTGACGGTGAATGCAGAAGGGAAGAGGAGTGTAGTCGCTCCCAGCCGCGTGAGGATGATCGACAGCTCGGGAAACCTGATAGGGTAAAGTAAAAGTAGACAGTCAGGATGTGTGAGCCCAAAGCCGAGATAGCTCGATCGATCTTTCCGTGGTCTGAACACTTTCGTACATGGCATACGTCTTCACATTACCCAGCAACCCTTATCGTACTGCCTCTTTCACGATAGCCTGGGCCGATTCTCCTGAAGAACGTCTCTTAGACACACACCTGGCGCCGGCTCACTCACCTAATATCATAGCAAATCTCAAGGCCCAACTTGCCCAATCCATCAACAGTTACAGGCGGCGTCACGCTCTCTCCACGGAGAATACGGTCCGACTCTCCTGTCTTTTGGGGTGGTGGCACCGTTCCATCCGGGTTGGGCGGTTTGGTCAGTTCTACATCGAACAAGTGGAGCTGTGACGTGGTGATGGTGTGGGTGAGAGCATGAGTGTTCGCGGTCGTGTGCGAGATCGGCCGACGGAAGGGAAGGGGAGAGAGAGGCAAGGCGTCATAGTCAGCTATTCCGTTCATCTTTCACTGGTAGATGGCCGTGGTGTATGACCCCTAGAATGGAAGAAGGACGTTGCAGGGAGAGTCGTGACGTCCTGATCACCTAGCTCGGATGAAGCCCGTAGCCAATCCAGCGCTAGACGACAAGCGCGATTCAGACCGGGATTTGACTTGAAGCGGATCCGCGATACATCACGCCTCTCGCCAAATTATTGAAGAGGAGTGAGTGATTCGCGTAAAGGCAAGTCGTAGAATCGATGAGCACTACTCACCTTCCTGTACGTAGCCAACAACTCCCCGCTTCCACCAATCACCACATGTGTATTATAGAATCTCTGCTCCTGTTCATCTTCTGGGCCCTCGTGGACACCTGCTGAGATCACCACTCCAAGGTCCTTGGCGAGCTTCTGCAGGCCCAGGGTGTATGGGTGTTGAGCCAGGGGAGAGGAAAGACGTCTCGATTCTTCTTTGGATTGGTTGATGAAGTCCGCTGCTTCGGGTAAGAAGACGGCCTGGATGATATCGGATCGGATCAGCATGGTATATGTGACACGTGCGAGTGGATCAGCACTTACCTTGGCTCCGGCTTCCACGGCTCGCTGAATGACGTTCACCGACCTCCTCAGGTTATCTGCCGGGTCAGCCGTAGAGCGAATTTGAGCTACCGCGACTCTTGTCCCCGTCCGGGCATGAGCGCCAGTCCCAGCAGCAGCAGTAGAGGCGGAAGACGTTGACATGGCTGCTGTGAAGGCGAACCTAAACTGGAAGTTGGGGGAGGATGCTCTTGACACCCGTGCTGGAGTATTGAGAATACAGGTAGAGATAGCAGTGGAAGGGTTTACTCGGAAGATCGCTCGGAGGGGGTATTTGATCATTGACAACAGCACCTCGCTTCGCTTTGTCGGACTAGTCAAATCGAGGTTTCAGTAATGGCGAGAGACAACAGCGCGGCCTTTTTCGTCTGCTTCTAGTCGGTGTTGATGCTTAGGAGCAAGAGCAGGAGCAGAGCAGAGGGCAGATTGCGTGATGTGATATCGCGAGTTTGTCTGTAAGATTGCGATAACATCATCGTCCTCGAATGAATCCAGGCACGACTCGGTCATCCCCGTCACCGTCAAGCGACTCATCGGTCATCAGCAGACTGTGCGCTGGGCGCTGCTGGGCGCTGGATAAAGATATGCTCGATGATGCAGAGATGCAGAATGCAGCGGGACAGACTAAATGGCAATGCAATTATCAAAGTCCGCAGGGAGGATACTATTCTAGAAGTAGGAAGCTTGTAGTGATCTATCAAGAATGTGATGTGTTTATACAACTTGGTTTATTCAACTCCTCGAAATCGGTCAAAATGGCATTATACCCCTGGGAGACAGTCTAACCTTTATCAAAAGCCCCTAGCTGAAGGCAGTCGTCGTTATAGAATGAGTGCAACGATCCAATACAACTCATGATAGTCCTTCGCTGGCTGGGCTTGAGGTCGTGCTTGTTATCACTATGCCGAGAGGGTCACGTTTTCGCTTCGCCTCAAAAGCCAAGTCCTCCAACGGGCAGATCAACCAATCTCGTCCTCCTCTTCTCAGCCCTCATCGTCATGCTCCTGCCAGTCCCGTCCACACCCCTAGTAGCCTCCCCAACATGCCTCTCGCAATATCTTTTCCCACCTACATCGTAATATTCGTCCATCGACTCCTTGCAGTTCTGAGCACTGGACACGCCACCTCGGTGATCGCATCGTAGGTGACCTGGGTGGAATCGTTGGGGGTTTGGACCGGGAGTCAATATACATGGACCTTCGATGGGTTGGTGGCATGATCCAGAGGCGCAAAGTGTCCCACTGCATTGAGGGAAAGAGCAGAACAATCCGGGGTCAGAACGATGATCAACATTGGCGATAGACGTGGGGAATGGCTAAACTCACTTCTCCTCGTGGTAGTGGTACTGACACCACGGTTTACCACCGTGCACGTAGAAGTCATCGCCCTCAAAAGGTCGGTCACACCTCGTGCAGGTGAAACAAGCTCGATGCCATTTCCCTTTCAGCTGACCATCAGAGGATGATACAGCCGACTTCTCGATGGGCAAGTTACACCTTCTACAGGAAGGCAAGTAGAGCTTCTTCCAATCCCGCTCGCACAGGACCACCCCATCTCGTTCAACAAATCGTTTCGAGCCGCCAACAGAATCGCCGCACTTGACGCAAATCTTTTTGCGTCGAGCGCTGCCGCTGCCGAGATCTGAGGAGGAAGAGGTTGATCCGCTATGATTGTGGCCATGAGTGTAAGTGTGACTGTGGGACCTGCCGCCTTCGACTGACGGCCTTCGAGATCGATTGGGAGAGGAATGAGGAGCAGTCGTTGGTAAATAGGGTCGGTTTGACGTGATAGTTGAATTGGAGCGCGAGTGGGGTATGCGGGATTCATAGCCGTCCCCTTTGATGTTTCGAGCAGTGGGCGTGCCGAATACCACTCGTTCCCCTTCATCGTCTTCGTCCTCTTCCCCGATCTTATCGAGCAAGTCCCTACCCTCCATTGCCATTCCATTACCATATCCCTTGAATGTCGCGTCATCTCGCCTGATGGGTCCATTGGCTCGGTCAGAAAGGATCTCCAGGCTTTGCGATGGTGTCACAACCTCTTCTGATTCGGGTCCACTGTTGGCTCCCCATCGACCAGATCGCGAGCTGGAAGAGCTAGACGAGGCCTCGCTCCCAGCGGTCGGATATCGGTGATGCGTGGCTTCCAGCTTCCGTTCGGGCGCTGCTCGGTTTATCACGGGAGATTCGCCAAGGGCTGGGGTTGCCCAAGGCAATGCAGAGTGCTGGTCATCGTACTCGTCATCAAGCTCGAACGTGGTAGGCTGGGGACTGGCCACAAATCTGTCGCTAGAGCTCCCGCCTGAACCGCTTCGAGTCATGCTGGCTCCTAGAGTGGGCGAAGCTGTGTTGCTTCGGGAATGCAACTCTTTGACTTTGTCGAAGAAGCCTTGAGTGTTGGACTTGGCGGGCGCTGTGGGATTGCGAGCTCGCAGAATCTGAGAGATGCTCTCATTTTGTCCCCGAGATCCGGTCGAAGAGACCGATTCTTTGCGTCGAGGTGGGGAGCTGGGCGCTGATCTTTGGCTCATGGCTGAAGCAGAACGTCGAGGGGGCGAATGTGAAGATGAAGAAGGGTCCATCGGCATCGAACTGGAATGGTGTAATTCGGGTCTAGAGTTGAAAGCCGGCGAGGGCCCGCTTCTTTGTCTGCCACTCAGGGGCACCTTTGGCAACAAAGGAGGTTCCCGAGGGGTAGTTTGAGAGCTCGGTTGAGATTGAGGTTGAGGCTGAGGCTGAGGCCAGGCGGTCAGCTGGGAGGATGTGGTATGTACGTGCGATTCGACCTGATTCTTTGCTGATGATGCGAGAGCGACACCCGCACGTACACCCCAAGCGGCAGCCGCGAACGCCCTCCTTCCTACACCAGCCATACCTGACTCTCCTCCACTGGTAGTGTCGATCATGGGCGAAGATTCGCCTTGACCTGCACCGAGACCAAGGCCATTCATCATGCTTCCAGTTTGCTGCTGATCAGGATGAGGGAAGAAAGGGTTGGTTGGCGAGGGAGTTTTGACTGGTACAATGTAAGCGGATTGACCATTCGGCGAGGGGTCATGCGGTGATAGATTGGCTGCTGACGGTCTTCGAGGTACGTGTAGTTCAGTCGGAGATGGGTATGCGCTAGATGGTCCTGCAAAGGGCGGTCGGATATTGGTCGATGATGGTCCGTTCGCCGATGCCGAGCGTTGCATTGGAGTCGATGACCGACTTTGAGGGATGCTTATTTGAGATGGTCGCGGAGCATGTCTGTCAGGCATACCTCGGGCCGTGGACGACCCTGAGACGCAGACATGCTCTCCAAGTGACGAAAGTGGTATGGACGCGGCACAAGATGAGCAGGTGACAGTGGGCAAGACAACAGACGCTCTTTCCTTGAGCGCTTGTTGAGGTGCTAGCAACGACATTTTGGTATGTTACACGCCTGTCTGTGATGCAGGGATGTTAGCGGACTGAGAATCGAGATTCAGGACAGGGAGCGAAGAGGCTACAGTAAGAAAGGTGAAAAGGAGCAAGTAAAGATACAGTGATCTGATCAATCAAAATGCGCAAGGGCTAGTAAAAAAGGAACAAAGCTCGCAGAGCCATCGAGGAACGGTCAAAGGACCTTGGAAAGATTATCCAAGCCAGACGTGAGGGTGTGTGAAGCAAAGTCAAAGCAGATGAGATGTCAAGCAAAAGAAGAAAGTCGAAAAGTGTACAGGACAACAGGCGATTCTGACAAACCCGCCGGTTTGAGGGAGGACGTCCCTTTGAGAAAAAAAGTTAAGAGGGGTTGAAGATGCTCATGCCCCTCGAGACCGTTTTTGGAGGAAAGCGAACGGGCCTGCCAAGACGCACAGCTACGTACAAGCCAGCTCTGGGCGAAGCAGACATGACAGAATGGAATGAAGGTCTGGGGAGATAGAGGGACAAACAGGGACGAGGCTATAATGAGAACAAGGCAGGAGAAACATGTCTTGCGGCTGGAATAGCAATGAATTGGTTTGAAGTCGTGAAATCACATAAACATATTTGGGACGAGTGAGACATCCGTGCCGACTGGATATGGCTCGTTACGGTATGTCTCAGAAGAGGATTTGGTAGATGTTTTGCGTAAATGCAAGGGACAGATGGCAATGTTGGAATGTCCACAGACGACGCTTGTAACAAGGTCAATGAGAGACTCACCTTTGGATTCTCTTCGTAACCAGCGCCTGTGTTTACCTTCTTCTTCCTACGAGACTCCACCTTCTTTTCCTTCTTCGACTCCAGCTGAGATCCCTTCGCAGGGTCAACGCGAAGATGCTTGACGATGAATAACGCGGAAAGAGATCCGAATGAGGATGCGGTTGTTGGAAGATAGGACAGAGTGTATTGCGGTTCAATACGCTTCGTGCTCTTACTTTGACCTGCCACACGATCTCTGCACTGAGCACGAATCTGCAAAAGTCTCCCGTCTTATGGTCTGATCTAGTCCAGCACTGATAAGCACGGTCGCGCGCACAAATCTTGTTTGGTCCCCAAAGAAGGCTAGACTGCGTAAGATAGGGATTGGAAGGAATAGTGCCGTATGGTTCTTATGCTATGCTAGCGCTGGGATCTCGTTTTGACTTGTTTTGACTGGGACAAATCGAATTGGGCTTACGTTGTCGATGCGATTCTAATAGATGTGTTGGCGGTGGCGGAGTATCGTGCGGAGTGATCTCCCACTCTCTTTAAGATACTTCAGCTATGATCGCCGAGGTCGGACGATCGGCGACAGGTGGCTTTGGCTTGGCTAGCAGTTGGCTCAGATCGTGTGTTTATGTTTCAGATTGATCGGGTGAAGCGCCTGGCCTCAGTAAGTGCTGTTGTCGTCCGAGCTATCAACAATAGTTTCGACGCTCGAGCGAGAAAGAACGGTTGGTTCTGGTTCACGTTGTCTGACAGAGTAGGTATACCGAATTTCTCAGGCTAGATGGGCGGTCAACGACGATCTAACGGGAGAAAAGACGATACGGCGAAGCTAGTGGTCGCCGTGGGAACGGAAGTCGCGGTCAAAGCGCAGAAGGGGAAGAGGGGTGCACTTGAACGGGATCGGTATGTCGATATACGAAGACAGGGGTAATGGCGATAGAAAGGGGGTTGCCGTTGACTATCACTATCCTATCAAAGATGGGCAACGCATGGAGCTCGGTTGAGAGCGATGTCAATGGAGACACGAAATATATGAGCTCGGACGATGTATGGGCTGGTATCTGATATGAAGGGTATTGTCAACGAGTGTGGCTGCAAAGAGCGTGGGCGTATGTCGCGATAAGGCGAGGCGAGTCGAGGCGAGACGAGACTGGATGCTAAGGTGGGTGGGTGAGTGGTGTGCGGACGTCGTCGTCAAGGTGATGTATTCGTTGTGTGTCGAGATCGAGTCGCGCAAAAAGTCGCAAGATAGATGAATATGATCATTCAACGAGAAGGACAACAGGTCAAGGCGAATGATAGTTACAATGCAGTAAGTGAGGATGATGATGGTGATATCCTCCTTTGTTCTTTCCTTCTCAGGCCAGGCCAGGTGATCGATCTGATTGATGATCAAAGGCACCTGCTTTTTTGTTGTTGTTGTGGTTGTTTTTGTGTCTGTGTCGAAGACAATAATGACGAAGAAGGAGAAGCGAAGGACAGTATCTAAGTTATCTTTACCTCTTAGATGGTGACACCGAGCGTCATGGCTGTATGTCGTTTTTGTTCAGGAGTCTCGTCGATTTTTATTGTTCCTTTCTATGATCGACAACAGGAAAAAACAGGAATCGACAGGATCTAAAACACCAAAGCAAACAGACAGATTGACCAAGCCAGCAAACTGAATACATACATAGTTGCAGATGCGACGTGACACCGTTCGTTCCATTCCAGGAAACAGGAGGTGCAGAGTGTAATCTAATATACGACGGTGAGACCCCCTGAAAGTTGTACGGCAGCGGTACTACCCATCCACCGTCCTTGATCGTGGTGGTTTGGATAAGAGAATGGCATGGATCCTTTCCTGGTCTCTGGTTCTCGAATCCGCGACAGCCTGCATAGTGCTTGCTCTGTCGACCGACTCAGGACAGGCTGATGGGACGGACCAAGCAAGACGTTCCACTACAACACATCTTACGGTACGCCAGAATACCGAGAATCGGATGTCTCAAAAACTCGAACTGGACTCATAACCAACAAGCTTACAGTCGCCCCTTTGCTCATTCCTCACTGTATAGGGAGATACTCGTAATGAAGATAGCCAACAGACAGACAGGTTGGCAGACACACTATATCACTGGTTGGTTGACGCGTCCTACTGACGGGACAAGTCAGGGCGCCATCGGAAAAATCGATCGACGCGTCTGTCTCAGGGTTCTTGTGCACTTCTCTTGGCCCTGCAACTCCCGTCGCCGGTCGTTTAACAAAGCATTAAAATGCAGGACTCTCAGATCCTCAGAAACACGGACACCTGTTAGCCTTTCCTATCAGTCAGTACCGCTACCATCAGGCGTAAAATCGTCGTTCTCGCCGCGGGGGGGGGGGGGGGGTTCTCGTTTCCGCTCTTGAGGTACCTGCTGGACAAGGTTTGTGGGTTCATCCGCGGCACGATAGATGAGACATATAAGAAGATAGCGGGCAAGACTTAAGACTGTTTTAAGAGATGCTTTATTCGATGCCGAGACCGGTTTTATATCGAAGCTTACCACAATAATGGTGAACAACAGACTTCGCCATGCTTAAAGTGAGACACTGTGAGGTGAGCTCATCAGTCCCCCATACCATAGTACCTTTCACAGTCCAATGCATGGTGCATGGTGAAATACGCTTGTACCCACCCAAACGCTTCCGCCTCCGCCACAGCCACCGCACAGATCATCAAAGCTCTGTGCGCCGCCATCACCTTCCGCGCTTTAACCAGTTTCATGTCGGCAGGCAAGATTTTTATCGTGTCATTGTTCAGCCCCAAACACCGACGATCCCATCTTCGCCCGCACTTATCATCTTATCAGTCCCATCTTTCCACGCCACGTCAAATACGGCTCCTTCCCCATGACCTTCGAGCACTTTCAGCGGGCGGACATTGATACCGCCCGATGTTGAGTGATTGACGGGTGCCGCCCTCATCGAGCGGGGTGGGTAGTATGCCGCCGATGCAGCAGTCGCGGATGGGTTGACGCTAACACTAACGCCGGCGCCTGCAGTCGGTATGGGAGATGATGAGGGGGTTATGGCTGCAGCTCCGGGAGTGGTATCGATCAGATTGGGAGCGAGTAAGCCTGAAGATTGTTGTTGTTGTTGTTGTTTGACGCTCCCATCATGGGCTCCGCCTTCCCTTTCCCATATATACACACAGCCGTCCTCTGACCCGCCAACGACTAGCGAAGCGTTGTGCGCAAACGAGCATCTGATCAAGTTCTTCGAGGTGTTTTGGTGGCCCGTATACCTGTATAGGTTCCGTTGCTGAGCAATGAGAAATGAGGTCGTCAGTGTCTTATCGTTCGTTGCTGAGATCTCACTCGCCCTGAAGGGCAAACAGGATACGAAATGGAAGAAACAGGAGAAAGACAATACACATTGGGTACGGAGAAACTTGGTACACGTGAGGAACTGATGAACGCACCATTCGGAGATCCCAGAGACGGTTCGAGTTATCTTTGCAACCCGCCAATAGATACCTGCCCTCCTGATCGAATTCGACGGATGTTATCTCCCCGAGACAGCCTGTGATATTCTTGATGCATACCCCGCCAACCGCATCCCACAGTCGGATATGTTTGTCCTTGGACCTAGAAACGATGTCATCAGTCAGTGCCATCCTGATTCCACTGAGTTAGATCGGTAGGATGCCAGACAGTTGATGTTTGGATCGGTAGACAGGAAGGAAGAGGTGAAAACGCTCACCCAGACGCAATCGTGTTTCCCGTGTAATCGAAAGCGACAGCCAGAGTGCTCTGGCTGTGTCCAGAGAATGTTCGGACTTGTTTGCCCGCTTCGATGTCCCATGATCGTAGGATGCGATCGTACGAGGCCGTGACGACTTGGTCCTGCAATGCGAGAACGAGCGAAGTATCATGGCATCTCTCAGCAACAGCAGTCATGCGATATGGTTCGAACGGGACATACATCGCGACCTGGTCTCCACTTCACGCTGTAAACATCACCTCCATCTCCCCACAGCACGCCTTTGCATTCGCCGTTATTCATGTCCCATAACCGGACAGTACCGTCGCCTGAGCCACTGGCGATGATGGTCGCTGTGTCGAGGGTATCCACAGACCATATTCGCGAAGTATGGCCGGCGAGCACGTGGGTGGTGGTAGATTGTTCCGTCGAAAAGATGCGGAGAGTCGAATCGCTTTATAACGCAGTTGCCTTGTTAATGAAATTGACACAAAGCTTGTACGGGGAGGGACAGGGATTGCTGCCAGGGCTTGAAGGAGCGAGATGCTCGGTCGCTTTGACTCGGCCTAATTGCGCAAGGAAAGGCGTTGTCGGACTCACCTTGATCCGCTCACACCGAGTCTACCGTCCTTTCCTATCAAGCCCACACATTTAACATTGGCTGCATGTCCTGTGTGCCGAAATAACAAGCGACTAGGCAGCAGGAGCGGTCGATAGTCCGTCAGGAGCCTAAAATCGGGTGTTGTCCATAAGTCTCATGTCAGTGTTTTTCTTTCGCCTTTCCCTCTGATGGTCCGAGTTCGGTAATAGTGGATGATATGAATTGGTGCAGCACATACGTCGGCAGCTTGACAATCTTGTCCGGAAGCTGCTGGTCGATTTGGCTGACTTGCCAAGCAGCTGCCTGGCGTAGAAGTGTTTTCAGCCTATCTGGCGGCACATAGCGGTCGTTTCTGCCTGTAAACGTTGAAGGAAAGACAATTTCAACGGTCATACTTGCGATTGACAACGTGTTGGGCATATATGTAACAGATGGATCGTAAGACAGCAAGCAGACATACCATCACCGCGCTCGGAACCCATCAGCTCTCTCCAAGTACCTGTCAACCTCTCCCTCTCGGGACCTACGCCCGCCCAGTCCCTGAAAGTCGGCGCATCATGCACAGTAGAGGCCGAGGTGAGGTACGAGAGGGAGTAGAAATCGTATGGGACGGGCTGGTAATGTTCGAGTGGCTTCAATCGTTTTTGAAGAAGGTTGAAGGCCTTTTGCGATTCCCCTACGAACACAAGCAACGAGTAAAAACATCAGCGTCGTGTCAAGCTCAATACTGCTTATCGAGCTCGGGCTTGCTTCGAGGTCATACCTGGGTAAGGTGACAGCCTTGAGGACGGGGTGGACCCATCCCAACTCACTGTTTTCGACGTGCTCCAAGAATTGTTGGCGATAACAGAGGTATAGAAATGCTTTTTGGGTCTGTAATCGGAGGAGACCCGGTTTCGATATGAGGGCTTCTATCGAGCCATAATCGCCATCTGCGGCGTGGCGGGAGCGCACATGACAGCGTGGAAAGATCAGCGGGTCTGGTCTGTCGGGTGCTTTGGAAGGACTGGTCCGGCTGCAGATGGACAAGAGAGGAAGGACTAGACCGCGTCGCATCGATCGGCTCCAGAAAGGGTCAAGGGCAGATCAAATGCCGATTGAAGCACATTGTATGTGAGGTGTGGGTGTTATTTGGTGGGTTGAAAGTGACACATACCCAATATGGCACGCTCCACATCCTCTATCTGTTCCTTCCTGGAGATATCCATCCCGAGTCCCAGGACTTGCTCGTTCCACAGCTGAGCGACGTACGGAGATCCTCTGTTTTCAAGATACTGTGATATCAAGAGGTCGATCTCCTGAATGGACCGATACGTAAGATAAGCAGGATCAGCTCACAGTACATCCTATCTCATGAATACATATCGTACGAGAACAATTGAGTACTTCTCCCCTGGTGTCAAGGATACACAGCAGGCGCATCAAGTCGTACATATAAGCCCTGCGCAAGAGACTTGGGTCATCTCACCTGATCCGAGACAGTCTCATCGAGCCTGATATCATCGAGCTCTACCTCCCTATTCCTCCGAAGCCTAACGGGCGCCTTCTCCCTTTGCCTAGGCGTCAAAGACATCTCCCTCTGCTCTACAAGCTGTTGCTGCTGGGCCTCGCTGGCGTTGTCGCTGAGACTGGGGATCGAGCGTGAGGGTCCCGCTGACGCTGAAGCCTGCGCTTGAGAGTTTGTAGGGGCGGCGGTATTGACGAACATGCTAGTGCTGGTCTTCTGAGGTTGAGTAGGGGACACGAATATCGAAGTCAACGTAATGTGATCTATTCAGGTTGCCGACTCGATAACCTAAAGCGATCGATAGGCTCTTTCTGCTTCTCGGCTCCTTGTACTTGCTTGGACCTGCCGGAGGGCGTTGGAGCGTAGGTAGATCCCAGGGTGTCACGATTCGTAAAAATCCGCTGTCTGATCTCAAGAGCCGTCTCAAGACCACCGACTGTATGCAAGCATATCGATGACATGCGTCGGCGCTTTCCGCCTCGGTCGCACGTGGGCGTTCGATTAGTCGCTCACTGTTCATCGGGATTGATGTCTCATAATTTGGAGGGTATAGAACTATAGATTCAATGCTTATGATGTTTAGATTACTGTTACAACCTTTATCGGATCAATTTAGAGCAGATGAGCTGAACCAAAATACGTCTGTGCAATGCGCTCATCTATTTGACAATCCGGCTCGTCTTTCTTTCTTTCTTGCGAGTAGGCAGACAGACGAGGGTCGTCTCTTCCCCTTCCAATCGACCGGTATTCGATATCTCTGATGTTGATTGCCTATTATACTTCTATTTCTGTCTCCAGATCCTGCCATCTATAATCCAAATGATACCCGGAGGGTTTCTAATTCGGGACGAAGATATCACCGATATCGATTACTCGTTGACGTCCATGTGATCGGCGTTCATACCGGGCCTGGAGTAGTGTTAGCTGTTGGTCTCATGTCGTGTCGGGCATATTGTACCGCCGAGTCACACTTACCACATAACCATGGCACTCAAATCCTCGGGGCAGTCTTTGCTCATACTGACACCTTCAGCGTTACAGATGATGCCCTCCTTCTGTTGAGGTCAATCAGCGAAAACCCTATGGTCAGCTATCAGGTCTAGTCTAAGCTAGAACGTGAAATGGAAAAAAAGGTCGGGACGGGTCACACTCACCAGACCCATGGTGACCTTGATGGCGGGTGCTGAGACCTTGTAATTCTCGAGCTCCTTGTCATCCTCCTGAAGCTCGAACCGTCCCTCTTGCGCTTCACGCTGGTTCACCAACCTCTGAATATTTCTAGCGGCAACCTCGGATTGGTAGTAAGCGGTATGACCGGCTTGGATCGCTCCCGTCTCGGCGCAATCACCACAAGCGAAGATATGACTCAGGTCAGGTACCTCGTCGTGTTCGTGTTCATGTTCGTGATCGTGATCGTCTTCATGTTCTGACGAGGAGACCGAGCCTCGTTCAGAAGCTGGAGGTGTAAGTGGCGCGGCGAGGGAAAGAGAGGCGAGTCGGTCTTCGGTTGTGGCGCGGGATGCAGCGGGTCGGATAGGTCCAGGATGCACTTGCATAGTGGGGCGTACTCTGATTCGGCCAGAGACGGGGTGGATGAGAGAAGGGGCAAGGGGGGCGAGGAGGGCTACGTGAGGCTTCTGACCCGTGCACGGCAGCTGATGATCCAGGCATGATGGGTAAGCTCAGACATATCGACTGAATGTATAGCCAAAGGCGAATCTCACTCACAACTAGGTCAGCCTCGAAGGTTCGGCCATGATCTGTCGTTACGACCTTCTTCTTTCCGTCCAAAAGCTCAGGGTGCTCAGGCCATGTCATCACTCGCTCGCCGAGCACAACCTCTACACCAAGCTTCTTGAGCCCGTCGATGACTGCATGAGAGGCGGTCATCCAAAGTTAGCATCACAATCAGACCTAGTCGAAGGTTACGAATGGCCAACTCACGCGCGATGTGGAATTCAATGGGGTATTTGGGCATGACTCTCGTTCTTGAGTGAAGAAGGGTAATAAGCTTGTCGGGGTACTTGTGCTTGAGGTCCGAGGCGAATTCTGTGGGTTGATGCCATTCGTCAGTCGAGCCAGGAATCTTGCAGGAAGGCTTCAACTACTCACGGATACCCAAAGCTCCAGCGCCGACACAGAGGATGTTCTGAGCCTTCTCGAACTTTTTGCCACTGGCGTCCATCCATTTCACGCCATGCCTCTTTGTTCCGAATACCTTTTCGAGCTCATCCTTGACTTCTCCGCTCTTGTCGCTGTCGTTCTTGATGATATCCGTCCAGACATTTACGGGTCCAGGAAGACTTGCTCCGAGAGCGTACACGGCATATTCAAACTCGATCGTCTCTTCGGGTCCGTCGTACTGGCCGTAAGTGTCAGGTGAATGGGACTCCCTGGGAGCCTGCTTCGATGGATCCGTGGTCGGTCGGACGAAAGTGACGGAATGAGCAGTGATCTTTGTAACACAACCTTGGATGAACTGATGCCTAGATTTCGGTAATGGTTCGTCTGGTACGGCGATCTCGCCACCTAGTGAAGCGTTGGACATGGGCGGCGTGGTAGGAGGGGTCAGAGGCTTGTCGGCTTCAGATTTGGGAGGGTCGAGCATGTGGATATACGGGACGTATGCCTTGGGGGCGTGTGATGGGATGACGGCGTATCGAGGGAAGACGTATACGTCTATACGACAGAACCGAGGGGCGAATAAGCTTTGCGTATCTGAAGCGGAGGCGAGGAATGTTTGCCTGGTAGAGCCACATGTACCCAGGAGAGACGCACAACTGCTTACGGCTAGCCAAACTTACGGTTGAAATGCGAATTCCGATCAATGACAATCACCCTCCAAGCAGGCGGCAAGCTCGCCGCAAGCATCTTGGAAGCCCTAGCTCCTCCGTAGGCACATCCTAGCACGACGACAGTCTTGAGTGGGGAAGTCATGCTGAGATGCGATGGTATTTGATGTTGATGGGTCATGTATAGGGTCGCCCTTGTGTTGTCTCGTCACAGCAGTAGTAGCCCAACCTTTCCTGTCGGCCGATTAGGAGGGCAGTGTTACTTTAAGTGGGGCAAGATAGATCGGAAGATCGGGTTTTGTAGTCTGCACCCAGGAGATTTGATTTGTTGATGGGTGCCAGTGATCAAGACACACAGATCGTCAAGGAGTGCGCTGCGTTGTATGTATAGACAATATCTGAACAACTATTTTGGGCACAATAAGAGCTTATGAAGAACGATGGCTAGCAGGTATGTAGGGAGATGGTTATAAAAAGTCGATGATGTGCAGCTACAGGGAGAGTGGAGCAGGCAGGGGTACTTACTATAGGGCCGGATAATGACGGAAATGCAGGGTTTAGAGCTACGTATATGACCCCCATTCAACAAAAAACTTATCTGATAAAAAGCATTAAGCATTACCAGTCTCGGAATTAGGCGCTTCCACCCGATCAGCATCAGCGGCAAATTCATTCTAGATATTCTAGATTGCATGGGCGAAGAAAGCGCCCCGTCAACTCGACGGCCGAAGGGGGGGTTTTTTTTTTTCATTCACTGCACTGTGCAAGTATGCACAGGACGCGCCTTTTCTTGATCTCTCATGGCTTCTTCGAATATGAGATCAATCATGTTTCGGTACTCTCTCTCACATGCCGATGTATGCATGAAAGTCAAGACGGAGTAAAGATCCGAGTCCGGGCCTCAAATGTTAAGGAGTCACGCGAGCACGACAAGGGAGCTCCTCCGCCCTTCCTGGTGCTCAAACATAATGACAATGATCCGGTCCGGCGTGGACATGCGATCACACCTCCTTTGGTCAGTCACTATCAACTGTGGAGATGGAGATCGTAGCTGGGAAGCGGGGGGTCTAAGCAAGCAAGCGAGCCGGCAGGCTATACAGACCTGCACATGAGAGCGCTTTCCTGTTTTCGTTCCCCGAGGTCTAGCGAGCGTTGTCCCGATGCTGAGCGAAATAACTGGGTTGCGCGCGCCAGCATCGACTCTACTCGACCGCTCAGCTCGGCTCAGCTATCCAGCACGGCATGATTTTCTTTGGGAAGCGCGCCGACATGCCGACGACACTTGAGTTAACGAACACTCGTGAGCGGCACAGTATTCGAGTGGCGTCAGAAATGAACACCAATAGTCTTTCAAGCGCGCTCGCGAGGCACGGCTAGAACATTGTTTGGCACCTGCATCTCTTCTTGGCTTGGCAATATGGCGCCAAATCGGAGGTAGCGCTGTGTTATCAGACATAAGATCCGAGCCGAGCCGCACGGCCGAAGAAGTCTACCAGATACACGTTAACATACACCTCGCCTCGGCGCCAGTATTGCGTTCTCGCTATCAGATAAGTTGTGCTTTGTCTATGCTGACGACATACTGTACCCGCGTATGTGTGTGAATAGTAACTGTTCCGAAACAGCTATCTCAGAAAGCCCAAGAAGCGCTTGCTTCGCTTCGGCTTGTATTGAACACAAGAGGCGCTGTTCAAAGGCTGGGCGGAGCGCCTATCTGAGGATAAGACGCTCTGTTCTCGTATCAGATAGCGATGGGATCAGCAATCCGTAGCGCCCGTGATCGGGTTGGACTGAACTGAGCTCGAGCTGAACAACACAGCACAGTACAGCGAGCGAATGTATAGTCACCGGAAGAACAGGCGCTGTCTCACACTAAAAATAATAAAAGATAAGACGCTCGAATGCGCGCCCTCGTCATCTTCGCGTTGCTCGCTTCGTTCTTGACGCTCCGGAGTCTGTCCACGAGCGCGCTCCATCCACCGCGAGCCGAGGACCGCGGAGAGCTTGAGAACTGTAGTCCGAAAGTTGACACTCGTACATTCAATCATGGTCATGTGCTGCGCGCCTGCCCCGCAAATCCGATACCACTACGTAATCGATTTCGAAATGATGCAGGCGCACCTATGGGGCCATCGTGTACGTAGTGTACTGTGCAAGCATCGACAACGCCAATCTATGGTATGAGCATAATTCCAAAGTCGTCGTGTCTTTTTCGGATTTTATCGAATCTAACGAGGATACCGAGTCGAGTCGAGCGCTGACTGATTGACTGACTTCACTGGAAGCGCTTGGCCCCTCGTGTCCTGACCTATCTGACTCGCATATGATGTGCGCGGTTACCATACAAATGTCCGATCCGTGTGCTCGGCAAGACTTCACTCAAGACCAGGACCAACCCAATTGGTTCTCGCGGCCACCCTGTCAATCGCACCACCGCTCGCACTTCGGCGCTCAAGGCCGAGCTCGCTACTGTTTCAGCCTTGCGCGAAAAAAGCAGCAGCAGCAGCTCAGTTGTAGCTTGCTGGGATATGGCGCATACTCGAGGGAGGATCTCTCCTGCTTTTGCTCTTGCTCTGACAGCGTAAAAGCTAGTAGGTATACAGTACATTGGTATAGGAATCTGGCTTAAATGAAAAGATGCGATACCATAACGCAAGAAAGAAGTGAATGAAGGGGAAACGGAAGCTTTCATGCCAGTCGGAAAGATGGGGTGGCCGTGTCGACCTAATGTGCTGACATCACCCTTGCGCCCACGCTCACGCTCACGATCGAGCCTCTTTTCGCTTTCGCTTCTCGATAGCGACTCTCTTCTTCTCCAACTTCTCCTTCTGCAAAGGCAAGTGCATAAAACGACACCAAGTCAGCGATGCCCATGCCCATGATAGAGGTCTGGATCAAGGACGTGCTCAAAGGACTCATTCCCAGGTTCGGTGTTCCAATTTATGTACACTCGACTCACCTCGGCGGCACGCTCCCGGTTGGAGTACTGCATCTTCTCGTACAGCTTGGCCTTCTTGTTGCTCATCATGATCTTCCTCAGATCCTCCTCACCACCGTTAGCCTTCTTCTTGTTGGTACCGGCGACACCAGCGGCATTGGATTTCACTTTGCTAGCATTGGCCTTGGTAGCTTCCTTGAGCTGTGCTCGGAAGTCGGCGTGTGACGTTCCATTCGTCTCGGCTTCCAGCTCGGCGGCATGCAATAATGAGGCATTTTCGGGGTCCAAGGCGGAAGCAAGGAGCGCGGGAGGATATGAAGGCTCGCCAGCGGCGGTCTCGTCCTCATCGGCTTCCTCCTCCTCGTCTTCTGACTCGTCCTCGTCCACAGCATCTCGCTCGATAGTGTCGTCCTCCTCTTCCTCGGCTTCAGCGCCTTCAGCAGCCTGCTTGTTCTCCTCTTCCAACCAGGGTCTGTATACCTCGCCCTCTCCGTCCCATGGACTCAGATGGGGAGGCAACAATTGACCCGGACCGTAACCTTCCGATGAGATGATCTTCTGCCTGTTAACGCAATCGGCAATCCATTGCGGCTGGATCCAAGTCCACTTCCTTCCGCTCTCCATTTCTCTCATTCGCTCAGCGGTCATCGGTCGGTCGATGATCACGTGAGTGATGGAGTCGGCGGTAGCTCCGTCAGACGGTGATGGCGCGGACAGGGAAGTGATGACCTTCCCACCCATGGCTCGAATCACAAATTCCCATGTTCGAGATGAAGTCTCTCGGGAAAGGTAGAATGTGTATGGGGAGAACAAGAGAGATTGTCGGGATGTCGAAGGGGTGGAAGAAGTAGCGAGCAGCGAGTTGTAAGTGGTAAGAGGCGCGGTGGCGACATCTTCCACTTCGTCGGCTTTGCTAGGTCGCTCCACGAAGTCCTCCTCGGCATCCTCGTCCTGAGCAGCTTCATCCTCATCCTCACCCATCTCGACATCGGCATCAGCGCCAGAAGCCTTGATCCCCTTGATCGCCTTTCGCACAGCCTTCTTCGACACCTGTCCGGTACCGTCAACACCTTCCGCAGCCTTCTTCTCAACCAGTCTGAAAGCTCCCACTGATTCTCCTCGTTCGTCCAGTTCCTCATCCAGCGGAGGAGGGTAGACGAGATTTTCCTCAGTGTAAAGCTTGAACAGCACAAAGTTGATTAAAGTTCGGTACAGATCGAGGAAAGTCAAGAGGATTCTGAAGTCGACATCGGTCGGCACATGTTGCTGGAACTCGTATCCCTCCAACCATCTCACTCGGACGTTCTCTCCGCCTTGACCAGGTACATCGCACTCGTAGTAGACACCCTTGATACCGAGGAAAACCTTCTTTAGTGAGTGCGTTCGGATAGCCCATACTTTCCATTCGGAGATCAATCGGGAGCATTCGGCGATCACAGCGGAAGGGACAAGGGTCTTTCCGGGGATGGGGTTGGTTGGGAGAGTCGAGAACAAGTGAACAAGGTTAAGAGGATCTTGCAGATCTTGCAGAGCGAGGGTGAAGGTGGGGTATCTACGAACGTGAATCCATCAGCAACCCCTTTCAAGGACGCGAATCAATACTCGACAACGTGGTAGAAAGACAAGGCGGGAACCTACCGTTCTTTGACGAGATGGTCCAGCCTCGCCACCGGCTTAGCCTCCTCAAGATTCTTTGCCAAAGCCCATTCTCCCCTTCCGAGCGCTCGAGCAAGCTTCTTAGCAAACGCCTTATGCTCTCTGAACTTGACCAACAAAGGCTCGTGCAGCAAGTATTGGATATCCTTGTGGTAGTAAAAAGTAGCAGGCGCGGAAGAGCCCTTATTCGCTCGCTTCTTGTTGAGGGGTTCACGGGGGTAGATGCCTATGTTATTGCAGACATGGGTTAGCGATAGGTGAAGAAGGGCAGTGTCCGGCCAAGCACATCTTGGGGCATCAGTTTTCCAGCGGCGAGACAAGAAAGAGACGAGGAGCTCACCCTTAAGGATACACAGCCGCCTGAAGTCGGAGAGAGAGATCTGCAACTTCTTCAAAGCCTGATTTCTCGTGACATAGTTCTTAGCCCTGCAAATTGAGACCGTCAGAAGGGTCAGCTCTGCCTACTCGCGACAGAGGGTCGGTGTGCTATTTGACTTACGCGCCGGATTCGCCCTTTCTCTTGATTTTGGCCATTCTGTGATGATGTTTTATACGTTGTTCAAGCTAGATCACAATTGATTCAATTCTTCAAGAGGATGGCCAAGGTTGTAAATAGTGTGGACTCGCTCTGGGTTGCGACCACAGGTGGACGAGTAATTTCAGAAATCTTTCAATCGCTGCAGCTGCGTTGTAAAGTCAAAAAGTGGAGGTGGACATCGCCGCTCGCCTCCTCTCAAGGCTATGGCTATGGTGGCAAAGTTTATTTGTTTCCCGTTTGTTTTCGGGTTTTATCCCAACTTGTTCGACCACTTCGACCACATGTCGGTTGATCTGCCTCCACTTTGTGAGGTTTGTTTTGACTGCCGGCGATGACAGTCACATAGACTGAGATGCTATTCTTTAAAGCAGCTCAAGTGCATACGACTACTTGACAGGAATTTAAGGTGTAGACGGCGCGACTCATCGACCGAGAACGAAGCTTATGCAGCTCGATAGCCGACGCAATGGCCAGAGCTTGTGAAATATGCGGTTCGCGTAAGTGGAGGAGAGATGCTATTACTGGCGGTGCCAGGTGTGAGGAAGGTCATCTACGTCAGGTGAGTGACTGACTTCCGACCGCCATCCTCGGAGTTGAAAAGTGTACTGATGGCTATTATATCATCCTCACGATGTCGAACATGCTCGTAGGGGTATCGCGCAGAGACGCTTGTGGTAGATCAAGGAGCGTCCAACTTCCACATGATCAAGCGGAGGAAAGGCACTGGTGGTCCCAGGAGGAACAAGCGGAAAGAAGAAGGAAGAGCGAATCCAGAGTGTGAGCTGTCCATTGCGTGGTCACAGGAGATGCTTCAGCTGATGATGTTTGTTCCATGATCAGATTACCATGGTTTCGAGGCGGAGTACTTGAGGATACAAGCGCTTCAGCTTTTGCTGAGGCTGCAAGTTCAAGCTTTGTCTAGATTATGGTCCTTGCCTGGTATCTACGAAGTGAGCTCCAAATCGCACAGCAGAGGTGCGAGTCAATTTTATGAGGCAAGCTGACCTCCTCTCTTTCCTGCCATTCTGACTACAACTAGGTGATCGTGCGGGATTTGTGGGCGTATCAGCTGTCCATCGCCTCCCTACCTACCTTGCCCGACCAAGACGACCGCTCTAAAAGCCCCTCTCCTCTACGAAGCTCACAGAAGCCCCAGGCGGATGTGGACATGCACAACGAGTACAAAGAAGATCACTCCGAAGGCGACGAGAGCGAGAAACACGGTTCTATGTCTGGATCTGGATCAGCCTCGGCATCGGGATCGGGATCGGGATCGGGATCGGATTCGGTTTCTGAAAATGGAGATAAAGGCGAATACGAAGTTGATCCGGAAATTCTAGAACGGCTAGACGAGTCAGATAAGGAGGAAGGCTTGGATCAACTCAACCCAGGTGGAGTAGGCGCTAAGCAGGGTGGGGATATGAAGTGGAAAAGGAAGAAACAGCTCAAGATTTCTGATACGATCATAACCCTTGTTGTGGGTTTATGGATATTGAGAATACCCGTCATGGGCGCGGATATTGAGAAGTGAGTGAGCACGAAGAGTGGCCGTTGCACTGTTGTCGAGCTCTACGTTGAAGCTTGTTCTTTGTTGTGTCAATAGCCTGGTCAATCACATCGAGATCCCCTATGTCGATTTCGGTCATACGACACATATCCCGACTATGATGAAGAAACGCATGAATAGGGACGTGATTATTGCCCTCTCTCCACTGGTAAGTGTTCCCCCAAGACCCACAAATGATTAATAGTATTGGGCTTACCCGTCTACTTGCGCCGAATAGCGATCCCCCTCTCCTGCGATCATACATCGCTCATGCCGAATATTCGCCAGGGTTTTGAACAGGAGGTATGGCATACAGGTGCCAGAGGTCAATCTTCACCCTGTAATCTGGCGAATCACATCCTCTTTGGGAGGGACCCGTGAGTGTTCTTTCTGGCCCCTGCTTTGGCTTTCAGATGATAAGCCCTGATGCGGACTTCGGTTCGGCCCGCAGCCACGACATACGTACGAGTGACCAGATTGATGGCTATCCTCGATCTCAACATGTCTCTGCTCGAAAGAGAAATTGGCACGATATCCCGCCGAATCCGTTCTCGTCTGAATCTCGATCTTGACGGTTCGGATGCAGAAGAGAGAGACGATCCCGAGGACCGGTCGGAGGATAAGAAGATCCAGTCGTACGAGAAGGCGGTGTTGTACCTCGATGTCGTTGCTCCAGAGGTTGCGGTGGTCGTCACCTGGTTGATCGTGATGAAGATGACATATGGCTTAGACGGAGTGTCGAGGTGAGTAGTTATGGCCGTGGACTGAACCTTATATGCTCAGCTGTACATCAGAGACTGATTGGAATCGATTCTTTGTTAGGAAGGCTCTGCTCAAAGCAGACCCCGCCATCGGGTTGCCGATGGGCTCTACATGGGTGAATGAGCTTCAAGCTAGACTCGAGTCTGGTGTTTTGAAGGGCAAGCGAGCTGATTTGGAGAAAAAGTGAGCCTTTGCACATTATCGCCCTCAGTGTATGATGCTACACGATCGAACTAACACATCAGCTTCTCCTTCTCGGTTGATCTGCAGAGACTTCACCAAGATGGACGACGACGAGATGGACGCATTTCTATCTCAATGTCAAGATGTCTTACTCGGTCATCGCGAAGAGCCCTCGGGTGAGTCGGTGATTCAGAGCCGCCTGGTTGTGACAAGCTGATTTGACTCTCGAAACGACTGTCACCATTTTCCAGATGTCAACCCTTTCCCTCTCCCTCCCTCGGCCACCGTCATACCGCCTCTCATTCCCCCCAACTCGTGGATATCCTACCACTCAAGCGTAAATCGAATCACGTACAGCCCCGCTTCACACATTTCAGCAGCGACCAACAACAAGACCTTACCACTCATGCCAGGCGAGAAGGTCCGCTCATACGATTCGTCCGACCCGCTGATCCTCAATGATCTGCCGACGGACTTCGAGGTGGTATTGAACGCTGGATGTCAGGTCATTGGGTGGGACAAGAGGGAGGTGTTAAGAGTCTTGGAAGGGTTCGAGCGGAAGTTGGAGAAGCTACGGCCTAAGAATGAGTACGTGCCGCATCCGCAGCTCGATAACGAGTCCGACTTGAACAGTAGGCGCAGCGCCAGCGGTGGCGAACAAGGAAGCAGAACGCCCAAGAGATCTACGGCAAGTCGTCGGGGGAGTAGCAGCACAGCACTACGTAGTCGTAGTAGGCTGGCGAGCAGGAAAAACAGCGAGGCAGAAGCTTCGGACTATGTGGACGAAGGACAAGGTCAAGATGAAGATGAAGATCAAAGTCAAGATGACAATCTGGATCAGGGCCGGGGTCAGGGACGTAAACGGCTAGGACCAGCTAGAACGAGAACAAGGACGAGGAGTTTCAGCCAAACGAGGGAAAGACCGACGAGCAGAAGTAGGCGAGGTAGCAATGCCTGTGCTGCTGCGACGACTGCGACTTCGATTTCCACCAATGGGAATGCGGCGGCGGCGTCGGTGTTGGCGTCCAGGCTGGGAACACTCAGTAGGGAATCAAGTATCACCCGGGCGGGAGCTGGAGCTGGAGGAAGGCGGAGTAGGGAGACAAGTTTGAGTCGGAGTGGTAGTAGGAGTGGAGGCGGCACTTCAAGAGCATCGGGACTGGTGGCTTCTGGTTCGAGATCAAAGTTGACGAGCAGCAGGAGTCTTGGCTAATGGTGGCTGGTGGACGTTGTGCAACATTCGTCGTCGCCGATATGGGATTGAGAGTCCCTGAGCCTCGGCAGAAGGACGAATCCTGGGATATCATCTCTTGTTGTATGGCATACATGCCGAATCATAAAAATCCTGTGCATATGCAATGTGCAATGAAAAGTCCGCTACGTATCTAGTTTATACATCTATTTCCTCGAACCAGGATATTTACCACTATCTGGGCGGATTGCCGCGATTTGACTCGGCGCAGAAACTGAACACGGCGTGACGACAACTACATGGTGTAGATGTCCAGGCATTCCTTCTGCCATTCGACCAGCTCGGCTTCGGCGTGTATCGCATCGCATCGCAGTCAATCCAGTCGAATCCATCTGGGGTCGGACATAGGTACCCCGTGTCCGATTTTGTGGCATGGGCTGGTACCGCGTCTCGTCTCGTCACGTCGCGACCCCCAAGAAGCTATCATCCGCTATCTCATCTCCTCTCCCTCTCGAGGTAATCCAAAAACCCTTCAGCAAACATCGTACATCTCTGAAAACTAGTCTCGAAGCCGTCCCGACCCCCATAGTAGGGATCTTCAATCGCTTGCGCTTTGGTGCATGATTTGCCTTGCTGAGCAGCTGATATGGAGGGGGCGAACGAGCCGAAGAGGGATATCCGGGATTTGGAGGTCGGAGATGAAGCTGATTTTTGCCTGCGGAGGAGTGTCTGTAGACTGTGTAGGCAGGAAAATTCAAGATGAAATTGTCAGTCAGGTTCAGACAATGACGGGCGCGGACGCGAATATCGGACTGAGGGTACAGTGCGACCACACCACAAAACGTAGCTGGTCCCTTCGACCCACGGATCAGGGTAGAGCAGGCAGCCATGGCAGACGATTTGGTGAAGGAAGCGAACAGCATGGTGGTCCGGGCGATGGATGCGCTGGACCGGCTACGCCCCACATTTACACCTCACACTCACTTGGACTGGTCCATGGCCAGTATGTAGTCGAATTTACTGAAATCGTCCCTGACGACCGCTCGTGCGATACTGGTGACCGGGATTCCATGCTGCAAGGGAGGAAGAAGGACATGAAGCAGACAGGATATTTCATTCAGCTAGCTGCTGTACTTGACATATACCAAACAGATGGAAAGCAATGCGAAAACGAATGTGGGTGATGTCCGAACGCTCACGGAGCTAGGAGGTGTGTTGGAGCGGCCAGCGGCCAGGCCAAAAGGAGTGATGATGCCGCACTCACCTTCTTACATACTGCTATCGTCCTGAGCATGCGGGTTACGATAGAACCAAAGTCAGTAACGACAATGGGTCTCATTTCGTGGTATGTGTCACCTAATTCGGTTATTGGTATGATTGACAGGGCCTCGTCAAAGTGAACATTGCACACTGCGTACCTATCGTCCGCTTCCTCGCCTTCATGATATGCTCCCGTTCCAGCTGAATCCACCCGGATATCGAATTGCTCAGCTAGGTCTGGTCTGAGGGTGATCTGATGCTTGAGGACAGCTTCGGCCATTGGTGATCGGCTGATACCATTGTTGTAATGCCAAAGATTAAAGGAGATGATGTAAAGATCACGGTTCAGTATTTGAGCAGCGGCCGGAGGCGAGGCGAGGCGCTGTGCTGACGTACCAGATACTGAACAGAGGTATCAGGTGATATATCATCGACTCGAGTCAGTTGTAACTTCTCTTCCCAATCACTGAATGATGCCCCTTGAATGGTAGAGATACGAACTTGCTATCATTGGGAGAAGACCGAAGCCAACAGTGGGGAAGCCTATCAGCGTCATTTCTTCTTTCTCTTCTTCAGGACATGACGTTATTCCTCTTTTCACGATATGACATCTCTTTTCTTCCTTCGCGCGCGATCTAATGAGCGACCCCAGGGAAGAAGGGAGAAGAAACACAACACATGACTCAACTCACCCAAGACACACCATCAGCACATTCACGCGTTCTCTCTGATCAGGCATGATAGCTCTCAACGTCGTCGTCACTTCGAATTCGTGTCCTCTCCTCTCACTGAGATGTGCACTATTGGCTATGACTATCGATGGCTATGCGCGTGATCACTTATTAACAACGACCTCGACGTTAGCAGGAACAGGCGGCGACTTTTTGGCTCCCCTTTGTTATCTCCCCACGACTTGCGGCGATCGCCACTTCTAACCCTAATATTAAATGTCTTGGCAACGAGCCGAGTGACGTAGTGACTGTTCCTTGTGTCTTGTTCCGAGACCGATGAAATTCAATTCAGTTCAGTTCGGGTATGTCACCTCGCCTTTGTCATCACATCGCGTATAACGAACCCAGCAGCGTACTCGAGTACTCGTACAGCGTAAAATGCAATGCATGCGGAAATGTCTCGTAAGAATCGAGCGTCGTATCGCATCGCATCGTATCGCATCATGTGCGCGAATTGTTGATTCCAACAATAACGACTGACCTTCTGATTTCGCTTTTGATGACCATTCCTTGTCCTTGTCAGCTGTTCAATATACGAGTCGAAGAGATATTCAGCATCAGCATAGTAAACGGTCTTTTCTGTGATACAACCAGGTGGCTGCTCGACCTGACTTCGACTTGACTCTTCAGCCGCTTCCTTCGTCAGGGGACAAGTATTCTCATTCGCCTCCTGTATCGATCGTACCCTGTTGGATCGGTCCACATTTCACCCAGGCTATCCGCTCATCCCGCCCAATTTGCCCGCCTCATCATGTCCGGCATCACTTACAAGGGACCAATCAACCCCAATCCAAAGGACGACGAAGCTGGTATCATCATCTACGGTTACGTGCCCTCACTAGCGTTAGGTATCATCGGTATCATCACGTTCGTCTTGGTCGCCGCTGGTCATGCTTTCTGGTTCCTTAGCCCGAAAGGACGGGTGAGGGGCAGACGATGGTTCCACGGTTTGTTGTTCATCGGAGCTGTAAGTGTGATGGGATGTCAAACGACTGTAGCCGCTTATACCTGGTCGAGTACTGGCTGATTCCGTTGATGAATATATATGTCTTCGCCTAGCTCATGGAAATAGGCGGATATGCAGCTAGACTGGCGAGCCACAAGCGGCCTTTCGTTATCTCCTCCTTCATTGCTCAGTACTTTTTGATCGTAGTAGTGAGTGATATCGCCGCTTCCTCCATCATCTTGATCCCCATCTGGGTTTAATTCTTCCGCCTACATGAGAGAAGTGAGAAGTGCTCTAAAGAAAGAGTCTCCTCTCAACGCTGACTACATCGTCCGTAAATTTCGCTTGACTCCGCAGGCTCCCGTGCTGTTTTCGGCTGCTATTTACCTGTCCCTTTCTCTCGCTGCAAGGGGTTTTGAGGGGGGAGAGCGACTCTTGGTAATCAGGCCGAAGATGGTCCTCGCGTGTAAGCGATACCTTTCACCCTTTGTCGTCGAAAGAAGCAACAGCTGCTCCGCTCCTGGAGAAGGGCTTCACTCAGCGAATGAGGGATCAGGCGAAGAGACACACTGACGAAATCCGTTCTCGTTCTGACTCGTTATTCAGTCTTTGTCTCGGCAGATGTTATCTGCAGTGAGTCCGAGGTTTCTTCCTCCGCACTGCGATACTACCACACCCCACGGCACATCACATGACATGACTCATCGCTCAGGTCAACTGCATCGTAACTGCGCTTGCCTGCGTTCAGCGTTCAGAGCAAGAGACGAATGCTGATATCGCATTTGAACCACTCCCTTTCATCGCTGGTCAAAATTTCACCTTGTAGCTGTGATACAAGTCGTTGGAGCGGCCTTGATAGGCTCATCGGAATCTGCACAAGTACGAGGGAAACCCTCGAGCATCACACCGGAACAGGCGAACGACATATTGCTGGCTGGTTTGGCGGTACAGGTGAGCTTGCCAGCTATGTTGTGCCGTTGCTTTTCTGTTTGTCCATGCAGTTTCCGCTGGCTGTAACTTGCCATGTTCGACGTCCACTTTTCGTTCGGGCAACGTGAAGGCACTACCACGTTCTCGCTGACGATGCGTCAATACGCCTTACCCCTGAGCTGATGTCTCATTGTGAACCCCTGTCAGTGCTTCTCATTCACGTGTTTCCTCCTGATCTTACTCGTGGCAATCTACAGGTCTTCCCGACGGACAGCCGGATCCAATAGCTACGCATTCAACTCAGCTTCCCATCATCCCAAGTTGAGGTCTTTCCTCTGGGTCATATTGGCTACTGGACTGCTTATCTTGCTGAGGACCACCTTCAGGCTCGCCGAAACTGGTCAAGGTGAGTGCGGCTCAGGTCTTTCTGCAGACAGTCATCTCCGGAAGACACTCCTACGCCACGGACTTCCAAGCAGCATCTCAGCAGCCCCCTCGCGTCGGGTCCACTCCGGTCTGATGTGGACCCAGCTGACGGCTGATCTCTCGTACGTTTACGCTCTCATCCGCAGGGTTTTTCGGTTTCGCCAGTACCCATGAATCCCTCTTCGGCACCCTTGAATATCTACCTGTCATCCTCGCTTTGGCTATTTGGGCTATATTCCCACCGGCGAGGTTCCTCCCGCCCTTGGGCCAAGAGGGCGGAAATGTACAGGACAGACCATCAGTGTCCTCTGAGAGCGGAAGGGGATTGACAGAGAAGCAGGCTAGGCCTTTGGGGCTGGATCGGGAACGGGTTTGATTCTTGGCGTATGGTAGCATCTCTCCTTCGGCGTATACTTGGTGTATGATCTCGGATATCGGAGTAGGGTCTTCTGCCGGACTTCTCTCTTCTGCTCTCTTGTTTCGTGAGGATTGGCTTCGATTCTTGAAACGCCAAATATCCTGCTTGGCGCAAAGAGAAGGGGGTGAAACCATCAATTTTAGTAAATAAGGCTGATCATCGACAGACCCACAATCGATTGTACGTGTGACATGTCGGTCATCAAGTAGCACCGGACGTATATACCTTCGTGCTCAATGTATGTATAGTATGTATAATCAAGCTTCCGCGTCGCAGAAGGCTATGTCGGTTGGCTATCACTGACGGCGTCGCGCAAAGTTGGACGACTCGCTTGTACAAAAGACGGAGATCGTGGGATCGTATACATTCCCGTAATTCGTTCTTAATATACAAAAATGTCCCACTTTCCGACCGTCACCATTTCGCACTGCGCGGTCCGCCAAGTGCTCAGTATGCTTTTTCATCTTCTTGACTGTGCTTGTGAGCGTAGGCGCGCGCTCAACATTCCGCGCTATGCGCTCTCCGCTCACTTCCTCGCACCGAGCTTTCCTGCTAGTTCAGCCCTAAGCATGTCTTCCTTCGATTTAGCTTCCAGTCCACTCTGAGATCGAAGATCGTTGATGACGTCTTTGGTCTTGCCGAAATAGACTGATGAGAGCAGGTTTCGCATCTTGATCCTGTAAGGAAAAGACTATTTGATAAGCAAAACAGACATGATCCGTACTAGGACGGAGGCTCTAGGACAGGTTGCGGGTCAGCGGGATCATGTTCATACTCACTCCATGTCCTCAACTATTCGTCCTATGTTGGGTATGTGGCCCGCCGCGCTGGTCAAAGGGTAGTCTACCTCGGCCTACGAAGAGAAGAGAACAGGGAAAGGACAAGCAGCAAGATCAATATCAATTTGCAACGATGCGTTTTCGCTCTGGTAGAGCCACTCGGCAACGTCTAGACGGCGTGTGATGTGACGCGAAAGCCATAACGTTACAGTTATCAACAACAAAGACCTACCTGCCTCGTCATGCTTCCACTCAACGTCACACCACCCTTACCCTCCACTCCATCCGTATCCGTTCCGGACAACCCCTTGATATCAGCTCTCGCGAGCGTCTTAGTCTCCAGCACCAGCATCACCGTCGAGGTGAGCTTGTATTTCGCTGATCGACCCCGCTCGTGGCATTCGAACACGTGGAGCGAGTCCCATGAGCCTTGTGGGGTCCCTTCGGGCGCGTTGGCGGAAGGGGTAGAAAGCGCTGGGAGAGGTTGAATCGCGTCAGCCGGGTCAATTTTATATCCAAGCGCTGTCTTCCTTCCGGGAGGCAGTAAGCAATATTTCGACGGGTCGATAGCTCGGCCGCTTCATCAGGAGGTTCAGTCAAAAAAGGGCAGGACCGGCATTGCGTTTACTAAGCAGTAGCTCAGTCACCAAGAGCAAAGCTCGACCTCGACATTTATATCAAGCTCGCTCGCTCGCCCACTCGCCCACTCACTCTTCTTCAGCAAGACAACACCAGCAAAGCTCATCTCCTTGCCTTCTCCCGGATCATCCTCCAGATCCCACAAGTACACGCTCGAGATACCGCCCTCAAAGTACATCTCTCGGTACGTATCGAACGCGGCGTTAAGTGATACTTCCAGCTGTCTCAGTCGAGGGGAAGGGGTCGGTCCGCCGGTAGCTTCGGGGAGGTAGTTGTTGGTCCATGGAGATCTGCGGGGGATTCGGGGTCAAGGCAGTCAGGATTGAGAGCCCTCAGCTGAGGTTCAACACCCGCTTCCAATCGGAAGCCCATGACTGGCTGAATGGCTGGACTGGAAGATCCAATCATGTCCGACGGCTCGAGCTCCTAAGGCAGCTTGAACCTATCTCATTCCCTCCGTCACACCAATGCAAGGCCACGCGATTCAAAGTCCAACCGGCAAGCAACCGATCAAGCTCAGCTCACCTAAACGCATCGCCATCCCGATTATAATCGCACCCAAGGAATTCCCTTCCCTTCTCAGCGTCATTGAGCACCTTTAACGGTTGATCGACGTTGCCTAACAGATCGTCCGCGTAGTCTGGCACGATGTCGCACAGGGCATTCACGTTCTCTTCGACCTTTGTTGGAGGTAAACGGCGGAGCAGATCCAAGAGCGAGTCAAAGGTCACTATGTCACGCGCATTGCATACCATACCGGTGGGATTAGATTGATCAGGTTGGTCAGATCAGCTCACATCGACCATGTGGGATAGATTGAGAGTAAACTAACGAGAATGGCGAGGATGAGGGGAGACATACCGTCTGCTTCTGCCATCTTGGTCTATCTCGTCTGCAAATTGACTGATGTAGAGTGCTGCTGATGCGGGAGCGTCTCTGTGGAGCTCTAGTCTTCCCTTGTGACATACAATGGCCTTCATAGGATGCTATACATGCGGTCGAAACAATCGACCACGGTATTGTGCCATGCACCCCTCGCTCGCACCTGTCATCCCATCCCATCCCATCCGAGCTCAGCGTCATCGAACTGACCGCTGGACGCGACCGGGCAGTATAAAGTGATAAGATGAAGTGCAAAGGTAAAGGTAAATCGTCACGTGGCGTGTCGCACGTGGTTTAGGTTTCAAGCTTTGATTAAACCACGTCATGTCATTCCAGTGTCAGTGCCAGCAACAAACATGATCGGGTCTCACCGACAGCCCCCGAGCGAGTAGATCTTTTTCCGAAAAAGAGAGATGAGATCATCGTCAAGAAGATGTGAAGTGTATTCTTGCATCATTGGTCAATCGGATTGCCAGGTATAATCAACCTTCCTGTTGTATTCATTTGTGCCAACGCACTGTGTTGGTAGCGAGATGCACGCGACTCGCTCACTCGCCAATGTCGTACATTGCAAAGCAGGCCCATCGACGTCGACGATCACCCTTCGAAGTCGGCCGCAAGTCCGAGTTCGAAATCATCGATCATCAACAGCGATAGCCTTGCCCCCTCTTCCCTTGGTGCCTCCTTTGCAGTGCAGATGTCAAATCAGATCATTGTCAACGAAACGGTGGACGTCATTCTGGACACATTCTTTCCCTTCCTCTTCCGCACCCGCGACTGCCACGATCTCGCAAGCCCAAGTACCGTCCTTGCCACCTTCGCCGCCCGATGCACAGGGACATGGGCCGTCTTACGCGTCGGATATGGCTGGGCCTGGGTCTGGTCCTGGGCTAGGGCGACCGACCGGGAAGAGGGATGGGAAGCAGAGATATCTTGATAGTTTGATGGACAAAGCAGGCGAACTGAGCTTACGATGTAAGTCAAGTAGGATAAGACTTTACCCGGAGTATATCTGAGCCCACGATTCAGACGAGCTGAACGGTCATGGCTTACGATAATGCTTATCAGGCTCGGTTCTTGATGCAGAGGGAAATTGGACAGCTGAAGAGGGTCGGTACAAGAAGACAGAACTGTGCCGAGAACACGATCTTGACGTGAGTCTCTGCCTGTTCAATGCGTGCTTCACCACACGTATGTATGTAAAGCTGAAATCTTGTATGTGTTATCGCCTGCTGTATACGTTCAGCCCCGAGACCTTCGAAAACTCGACTCCCTCGCACCGAATCTCGTCCCAATCATCCTGACGCGAAAGAGCTGTATCTTGATATCCATCCTCAACATCCGAGCATTGATCAAGCCCGATCGAGTGATCGTGTTCGATATTGCCGGTACGCAGGAGAACGAAGTTCAACGGCGATTCAAGTATCACCTCGAGCGCAATATCAAGGCTGGTTTGGGGATCGTCAAAGGGGAAGATGGGTGCGAGGAGGACGTCCTCAGCTATGAACACAGGTGAGCTAGCCGTGTACCTTTTCTTTTCCTGCACGACCCATAGTGAACATCCCTGTATGTATGTGTCTTGAGCGGGGGTATGCTAAATACGTCGGAAACACACAATTAGGGCCTTGGAGTCCATTCTTGTAGCTACGGCAAATGCGCTGGAAGAAGAGATGGCATTTACGAGACAGCTCGTCCAGCATCTGCTATCAGAACTGGAGGACGATATAAACCGGGATAACCTGCGGCGATTACTGCATTACTCGAGGAGGATCGTAGGGTTTCAGAGTCGGGCGAGATACGTCAGGCGAGCGGTGGATGAGCTGTTGGAGTCTGGTGAGCCGGCAATCACGTATCTTCGCTGTCCTCTCGATCGACGGCGTAGTGCAGGCGAAGCTGAGTGTCTGACTGACTGACTGACTGAATGGTACCCTTTTGCTTGTGCAGATGAGGATTTGTCTGCCATGTACCTCACGTCGCGAGCACAGGGTAGACCTCGAGCGTTGCATGATCACGAGCAGCTGGAGCTACTGCTTGAAAGCTTTGTGAAGCAGGTCGAGGAGATTGTCAGTGAAGTAGACACAACAGTTGTGAGTATTGGCACCGGACCGGAACCGACTATTCCCCTGTGTCCATTGTCTAGTAGACTGACGTATATATTTCTTGGTTACCTGTCGTCATAGGCAAACATGAACTCGACGCAAGAGATTGCTGAGCTTATGCTTGATTCGGGTCGCAACGAGCTCTTGGCTCTTGATATAAAGATCTCCATCGCTACGCTTGGTATCGGTACTGGTGCTCTGGTCGCAGGATTGTTTGGCATGAACGTGAGTATGACGTTGGACTCGATCTTTGATTCACAGCCTCAGTGTTTTTTTTCTTCTCAGCGCGACACGGGGCTGCGGATCTGTTCCGGCGGAGTTTCGGAGAGAAACAGTCTGATCGGCTTATCGTGTATGCTGATGTTGTTCTTGTGCAACAGTTGACCACACAACTCGAAAGCTCTCCGTACGCCTTCCTTGCAGTCAGCGGCGCAGCATCAGCCATCGCCCTCCTCGTCGTCATGTTCGGTTCGCGCACCCTCCGTCGGGTCCGACGCGTAGCTTTAACGGGCCGTCGACCGTCCGCTCTGAGTCAGATGATGGCGTCGAAGCGATGGGATTCAAGCGTCGCTCAGTTCTCCCAGGGGTTCGACCCTGCCCTCGTCGATAAGCGGGCCGAGATGGCGAAACGGGCCATCTGGGATAGACTCTTTTGGAGGCGGATGAAATCCACATCAGGTGCCGCTGGTGTCTGGGCCAGCCGCGGGGGCCGCAGCAGCAGCAACAGCAACAGCAGCGGTCATACTCCGCAGCGAGACAGATTAGCGTCCACCGGCAAAGTGGGCATGTGGACCAGCGGAGATCTGAAAGCGATGAGCGATCGTTGGCGGTACGCAGAGGAAGAGAAGAACAGACGAATAGCTGCGCGATTCGAGAAAGAAGCTGAGCGTCTGAGAGGGGGCGAAGAGTGGTATCCCGAGGCTGGGATGGATCATGGGATATGGAAGTGGGGTAAAGGGTTTGGAGAGGCAGGGAGGCTGTCAAGGAGGTGATGATGAACCTTGACTGATTTTCAGCTCGAGGCGAGTCGATCATGATCGGGACAAAATCTGTTGAGAATTTCAGTATTATCACCCATTTATGACGAAGTAACGATCTCTTTTCAAGTTTGTCCAATCGGATCACGGTGGATATCTCTGGTTCTAGTAGATCAAGCATTGTGACACCATACCACACCACTGTAGTCAGATCAAATAGCCAGTCGGTCCTTGTAGCCAATATGATACCCATCACTCATATGCACCACTAATGCTAATGCCCCATTACTGTGGAATCGGGTCGGCGCCAGCATGCCTCGATCTCCATCGAGGATTTTGCGAGCCAATATTGTTTCTGAGTAGATTGTATGCAGTCACCTGCGCTGTCAGTCAGCTGGACTGACGACGCTTCACGACGTGATTCCGACCAACATTTACACCGCAGCTTACAGTGACGATGCTCGATAAGTCATGAAATGGCGGGACAGGATCCGTGCCAGCGTCTATCGGATCGATAAAAATTACAGTGAATCCATACATGTCTACAGTGTATTATACAGTATACAACGGTGGTCCAGCACCCACGATACAGGATACTGTATCCTGGCGGTCGTGACGGAAAAGGGGTATACGCATACGGAGTCTAGACGTTTATGAGAGTGTCAGGCGTAAATGACACCGGAGCGACGTGAAGTACAAAAGCATGTCAGCTGCACTGCATCTTTTTCCTGAGCACGATTCACCAGGAAATGAGAGGAAAATGACACACGACAATCGCTCAGTGGGCCGTGGCCTCTCAACAGATTTGCGATCCCGAACCCCCTCTCCTCTACTCAATCATCCTCGCGACGAACCACGAATCGACCCAGAGTAAGGTAGAAACCCCGTCCCCTCCCCATTCAAAACCCCAGGACAAACAGACAGCACTTCACTCGCTGTTGAGCGAGCAACATAGCATGTTGTTTTCTTTCAAGGAGATAACAAAAGAGGTGAGGTGTTTCCCGTTGTATGCGCCTATCCTCGACCCCCTTCCATTGATCTTGGGTAGGGAGACTGATATCGCGCATCGCTACGATACGATAGCTGTAGTTGTACACCTTGGATCCCCCATCTAAGATTCCCTTGATCTTGGAGAAAGATGGATAGGCCTCGAGATCCACAATGCTTCCCCTTTCAGACCCTCCTTCCGCACGCACGAAGCACGGCAGATCGAAATGGTATGAAAGAGAAATGAGAAAGAAAGATGTCCGCTCGGGCCTTTATTCGTCTGTCCACAGATCTCTGGAAAACAAAGACGAATCATAAAACCGAGCCCTGACCCCCGCTGCCCAACATATCCCCCTCCCAAATCACAGGCACCACGCGCCAGAAGATGAGAAAGAGGCACAGGCAGGAATAGCGAGGGATTGTATGAAGATGTACGTTCCGCCTTTACGGCCCTTGTTTGAACATCTCGCAAAGCAAGGGAGAGATAAGAAACGCCTCGGATCGAAAACATGACCCCATTCTGTTCCCAGACAAAGGGTATTGGTCAAGTCGCGGGAGTGTCAAGAGAAGAGAGAGGGCCCCCTCACACCTTTTACTAGTAGACATCATCGCGGTGGGTGTGTTTGAAAATTCGAAAGGGAAGCAGCAATAGAGGTGATGAGCCTCAACTCACCTCTAGGAATATATGTCAACATCCTGCACAACACCTGGTATCGGGGCGGTAATGAATTCCGAATCGGCCCGTTCACATCATACTGTCCTCAGTCCAAGCCCTCGAATCGTCGTACGATATATCTCCTCCGCCTTGGTACTGGTATTGTTGTTGCTGTTGTTGCAGTTCTTCTTGATACTGCGCTTCGGCCTGTTGGCGGGCCCGTTCTTCCTCTGCGGCTTGGGCGTCGTTCAGTACTCCCCAGACGGATGACGAGAACTGCGTGGTGATTCAAGTGGGTCAGATCTGTTTGACGCACATTCGCGAGGTTCCTACACGGAGGGTTGAGAAGATGATTGCGGAGGAGGTGAAAAGTTGCGAGCGGCACTTACCAGAGTCAAGACGAGACCCATCCGCCTTTCCAGCTTTCTCAGCTCCTCCAATAATGACTCATTGGGTGATTCGGCTGTCAGCTGGGCAAGGTTCGCTGCCTGTTTTTCCACGCCCATGATCAGCTGATTTCATCATATTGTCGCAGATAAATACCGAAGGATGAGAGTGCAACTCACTCGTTTCACCTTGTCATTCAGCTTGGCAAACTCCCATAGTATATCCTGCTCGAGCGATGACAGCTGGTCGTTACTCGCACTATGAGAAGAGACGTCAGATCCTGGTCGTGTCGTCTCCTCTGTCAGAGCTAGGCCATACATGCGGGTATTAGCTGATTACCAGCCCAACTTACTATGGGTTTGTGGTGTTGACGGACATCGCTGCAGATGATTGGCGAAAGATCTTGATGTCAGAAACAGACGCGTGCTTTCAAGAACTCATGATTTTGCTGTTAAAGCATGCCGCATGCATGTTCGTTCGCGTCTCTGTTGACAACCTTGAACTCTCCCACGGTCTCAAACAATGAATGGCGTTTAATATCCTGTGGCGAGTTTATTGTATTTTATCCTGCCGTTATATTTGGCTTGTTTGTGTCATATGTAATGTCTATAAGCGGGCGGCGCGGGGCATGGGTCAAGGGAGCGCTCGGGCTTCGGCTGCACAGGGACCACGACCACGATCAGATCAGATCGTAACTTACCGGGAATGCTTTAATGCTTTGCTTTGTTTTTCTCACCATCATCGTTCATCATTCGCTCATTTTCATACCTTGATCATTCACCGCTACCTCATCACATCGCATCCCAAGGACGACGGAAAAGCAAACCATCCGACTCACCCCTTTCATCATCTACAGATACGCATCAAGTCTTGCTTCAGGCCAAACTCAAAATACGCTCCTTTCAATAATCAATAATTTCAAACACGTTAATACTCGGTTGTCGCCACTCTGCGTTATAACTTCCGCCTTTGCCCTTTCACGAATCAGCTAGCGATATAATACACCGGAAATTCTCGCTTTCTCATCGTGTTATTGCATTTATCGTCAACATATCGCTAGGTCCTTCCCGCACTCGATCGAGCACATATACATTCCCGTGCGCGAAATCGAAGTAATATCTGATCCACTGGAATCATCGATTGTCGCCTCTCTCGACAGCATGGACGTGCTATCATCAGTCATCCAGCACCAATACTCCCATAATTCCACCTTGATTTCGACAATCACGCCGACGGCTGCCCACCCGCCCTTCTACTATGTACCGAAATCCTCGCAATTCTCCTTCATCTCAGATAAATACCTCAACCTCGCTGCTCCCGTAGTGACGTATTGGGTGTATTGCTCTCTGTTCCACTGGCTGGACACGGCCAAGTACGCATATTTCGAGAAGAGACGTATCCATGAGTCCCCCGAGGTACTGGCGAGGAACAAAGTGACGTTCGCTCAGGTGTTGAAAGCGGTGGTCGTACAGCATACCATTCAGATATGTCTGGGCTGGTTCTGGATGGAAGGTGATGATACGGTGCTGGATAGACAGGTGTTTAGAGATCACGTAGGGGAGATGGCGGATCTGGCGCCCTGGGTCGCGGATGCAGCTTTGCTTTTGCTGGGAAGAAGAACGGGGGAGCAGCTGTTGAAAACGTACGGAGAGCGGATAGTGCGATGGGTGTATTGGTGGGGTATTCCTGCTGCCCAGATGTTCTTTGCTTTGTGAGTCTTACGAGCGCGCAGCCTTTCTCGGTACAGTCTGGCCTTTTTCTTGCATCAAGCAGACACTAACAGAGGTTTGTCTCTGCCCGACATAGCTTCGTGATCGACACTTGGCAGTACTTCTGGCATCGAGCGATGCACAACAACCGATGGCTCTACCGAAACTTTCACTCTCACCATCACCGTCTTTATGTCTCCTACGCCTTTGGTGCCCTCTACAACCACCCTGTCGAGGGGTTTATCCTCGACTCTTGCGGTGCGGTCGTGGCTGAGGCCCTGTCCGGCATGAGCTTGCGTCAGGCGACATTGTTGTTCACGGTCTCGACAATCAAGACGGTCGACGACCACTGTGGATACAGGATCTGGTGGGATCCGTGTCAGATGTTCTTCAACAATAATGCCGACTACCATGATATCCATCATCAGGCGTACGGCATCAAATCGAATTTCAGTCAACCCTTCTTGTGGGTATTCCCGGTGCCCTTCACCGTGTAACGATGTTTCTTCCTCTTTAAGCCTCTTGTGCTGACACCTCATGCCTCTTTCCAGCACCAATTGGGATAAGATCCTTGGTACTCAGATGACGCGAGAACAAGCCGATTCGAAAACGCGCTGGAAGAAGCTCGGACATGAGTACGCAGAGCACGACAAGCACAACATCCTTGCCGCCTCGCCATCCAAGAAGATTGACTAGTTTCACGTCTACACGACCACCGAACCACTTTGCTTTCGATATTACATATTCGCATCTCAGCGGGATCCCCAGTCCTCGTTGTGAACAACCTCCCGTTTGCACTTCACATCTACCTTTGATTTCGACACTCTCATTCACTGTATAATTACCATTCATTACCTTTACATAGCATAACGCCTTTTCTATTATCAAGGGCTAATTAATTCGGCATGTCAGATGTGTTCTCTTCGACCTAGATACGATCATGGCCAGGACGACCGGTTGACAGATTGAATCCAGGCCACGACTGCTGACAACAGTTTCGAGACAGACTATGAATACTGACGCGCTCTGTCCTTATGCATGACTCTTACACGCTGACGAAAATCTGCCGTGCTTGTATTCATATCACTTGTTTCCGACCTATTGACCGCCTCGCAGCTAGCCACTTACTCAGTGAATCACGCACCCCTTCATGCGATCACACCGCGACGGAATTTTGTTCCTTGCGCGTTTGCATCAGGTATATGCCATCCTATCGGTCATCTCGGTGAGGTGATAAGTATGGCAGCTTCTGAAGATGCTCTTGACATGGATCCGCGATCCACTCCGGGCTAACGACGCCTGGATCCGCGGACATCCGAAACCGATGATTGGATCCCCCCCCCCCCCCCTTCCCATAATATACACGCCCTGACCATTCGTTAGAGTGTGACGGATGACAGACAGGCGATCAGACGCGAAAATCAACATCAACTCTCAGGACTGTCCATCGGCCTGAATCAAGCGAATGTCTCCTTTGCTCTACCGCCTATCGACATCCTTTGAACCTCGCCGCCTCGCTGGGAGTACTGACAGCCATTCACGATGTGCTGCTCCAAGGAGAAAGTACAACAACGGATTGTTCCTTTGTTGGCGATTTTTGTTTGTGCGACGGGCCTCATGGGATCGAGGCTTTCACTCCTTTGCGAGAAAACCGGCCGGTCCACATCTTGTTTGTTGCTGTCAGTCATCATGTCTATCCGCACTTCCCATGACATACTCTGAGTATGGGAGATCGGGACAGGGCGTGCACTATGAAGGGTTGTCTATTGAACCTGACTGAGTCACTGAGAACTGCGCTCTATCCTGCTCGTATCGTACTCACATCTCGCTCCCTACTACTGTAGGTTTCGTTCCATTTGTGTTCGACCCTCGGTGTAATGTATACACTGTACATACTGTACGCGAGCGCACAAGGGGAGTTGGGGGAAAGGGGCTTACCAGTCAAAGGTTGGTTGCTATTCTTTGTATTGATCGACTCTGCACCCTTTCATTCCTATACCGGGTTAAGCGTAAGAGGTGCACCTCAACGTACCTAGACTGTTCTGCTGCGCGTACGAGCAATGTAAGGAGTAGCAGGTGTCATGTCCACTGTCCGACAACGACTTGATACGTTATAAAACACTTTGCAGACCTGATTCTGTTCTGCTCTCCAATGATCTAATTCGTTAAGTCTTGCACTGATCATTTCGAGAGGGTAAACCTGTAATTGGAGAGAAAACACGACAGCCGGACCAAGACAAGACAACTCATATCTCCCGCAAGCCAGGCGAAAAGCAAGGAATAGAAACCAGAACCAAAACCAAGAACAAAAAACGCGTGTCGACCTCATCGTTTCGTGGTCTGACTGAGAAGTAGGAATACAAGTCCCCGAACGTACGCGCTTTGTTGGAACAAACCTCCCTTTTCGGCCATAGGAGGGAAACGACTGTGCGTACATCCATCAAGACAGGCGTTTGCAGCACACAGTAATCCCATTCGAAGAGCCGGTCCGCCCTTTCTGTCAGAAAGTAGAGCACAATGCACAACCAGAACAACTATCCCTCCGATAAATCTCTGTCGAACATTTTCGATCCGCAGACCACTCCCAGCTCTGTTTCGGAATCCGACCAAAGCTCAGACTCCTTCCGATCGCCAACGACCACACCAATGCCAAATACAGCTAGCAGCACCGGCACAGTTTTGCCCTCATCTCCTGCACCAGCGTACACTGCCCTGCCTTACCGAGATGTCGAGTTCCACATTGCACCGATTTTAGACGGTAAAGTGGGCGATGTTGAGCTTGAGACTGTTGATGGCAAGCGGTTTTTGGTCCATCGCAAGCTGTTGGAGACCGAGACTGTCTTCTTCCACATCTAGTGAGTTAACCTTACTTACGCCGTGGTCTTGCATATGTGTGTTCGTGCACACGCCCAGGACAGAGAAGTATTCATGTGAGAGCTCTCCGTGAATGGTTCTTGCCAATTCCTGACCAGGACAAAGGGTTTCTTGGCATGGCATGGCCACAAAAGGATCGCTTTTGCGTTTTCTTGCCATATCTAGCGTTTCAGACGATAGAGGCCTGCGCTGGATCGCTGAGATTTCCTCCCTGCACTCGGTTTCCTTTAGTTACGGCTTTGTCCCTGTATGGCGTCTGAATGCACCGGGGTCTTCTTCGTTCTCAGTACCCATCCAACAAGGCCAATACCACCAGTCTCAGCCACAGGCGCACTCGCAAGCACAAGCCACGCGACCGATCTCATCCGCCACTGCGAATTCGCTCAATAATCTGCTCTGTCTCCCGAAAATCCTAGCCGGTACCCTATCACGGGCCTCACCTGCTCCTGCTCCCTCGCACGTGCATACTCAGATGGCCGTTCCCCCCCCTCCTCCTCCCTCCTCTGTGCCATCATACGAAGAGGTCTCACCCCCACCTCCGCCACCCAAAGACGCAGTAGTCACCGCCCCGACACCTACGACTTCGCCGTATACCTGGGCCGTCCCTGAGACATCACACATCCTCGCCGCTTTCCTCTCCTTGATCTATCCCAGAGGATGTATCACCTCTCATCCTGACGACTTGCTCACTTCCCTCGAGATCACAGGCCGTGTCGTGCGCGCTGCGATGGGATATCAATCTGCCAAGGCTCTCACGCTGGCTCGGGATCGTCTGGGAGCGTGGATCGAGTCTCAACCCGTGGAGACGTATGCAATGGCAAGTTTCTTCAAATTTGCAGATCTGGCAAAACTCGCTTCTATGAGGGCTTTGGCGGTACCCTCTGAGCAGTGGCCGGAGGACGCAAAAGTGCTCATGGGCCGAACGGCGACTGGCAGGCTCTTGCAACTCCAGAGGACCAGGGTAGAGGGTTTGTGCACGATTCTCAGCAAGGAGATGGAGATCGACGCGCACTCCGAGGGATGTGCGTTTAGCGCTATGACGAAGGATGTTTGGACCAGGATGACTGGAGAATTGAGGGAAAGAGTCGGGGCTGGTAGCGAGTTGTTCGAACTGTTGGAGGTCGATCTGAGTCTGGCGATGGGGCTGGGTGGGGCTGGGAGTAGGAAGGCGGCTTGTGGCGAATGTCTCGTTCTGTTGGGGAAGAGCATTCAAAGATGCCTGTACGAGGCGAGAGACTTGCCCAAATCGATCTGATTCGTGGCTACGACACCGTCACAGGGCAGTCCACCTTCCAGCTAACACAAACTCAGCTCGTACAGATCTGAAACCATTAGTATTGTCTCACTAGTCGCAGCAGATGCTACAGTACCCTACCATACGACATACCTTTCCTTCGTGAACCATTGACAACTCGTTTCGCTAATATGTCCACTATATATACCTTAGTAATACCACCGTATCATGCCGTCAGCACACCGTCTAGTCAGTATGAGGGAAGCACACGGAAACATGTAGCGCAAATCGACTGTCCCAAGTCATCACATCCCCAACGATCATCTGCGATAGCTTGCCGGAGCCAGTCTTGCTGCCAGTCTGATTCGCACCGAGTGTCGATCTGACATGATCGAGGCGAGCTCTACAGGAGTGATCATCAGCGATAATCGTCGACTTGAACTACTCGAGTTATGTTGACACCACACGAAGCGATGGATTGTTGAAGGGCAGCATGCGACTTGGCTCAGAGGCCCAAATACCTACATATTTTGACTTGGGGCGAATTGAGTCGTTGTCAAGTCTGGCCTACTAGTCGGTCGAGGTTTCATATGTGGCTTTCGCTGCAGTAACGACAAGCTATGCAAGATGGTCCTATCGTACACTCCCAGCCAATTTTCGGCTATTAAATCGATTGCGGATTCGATCGAGGTGGCTTGAGATGCAAATAACGAACAAATCTTGAACAACCTTGTTTATTTCGACTGCGGATGGGATGGTAAGCCGGCCCGGGCGCGGTGGGTTCTCGGCGATTTGGCTAACTTGACTACTCATCCTCAATCTGATCACGCGTTATTTCTGTTCATGACACTGCACGTAGAAAGGCGATAGAGACGATTGCTCTGCTCGCTCTGGTCCGCCGACAAGAATGGATGAATTGCATCCTTCTTAAGCTTATTAAAAATCGTCGCTTCCTCGCCGTGCGGAGACGTCCGGACAGTATTGGGGGGGGGGGGGGGGGGGCCGGGGGGGGGGGGGGGGCAGCACCGCTTTGTAGAACGCCATCTCCGCGCGAACTCTGCTACAGTAGCGGCTTTGCATAGCTTTTCCATACCATGCAAATGTTTGAGACTCGCTCGGGCCCGGATCTCCTTCCTCGGTGTCTATGCCCAAAGCTCGGTGCTCGGTAAATTACATTACTGTAGATTGTTTCTGAGATGGTATGTTTTGGAGGCGAACGTTCCGAATAAACACAGCATGCATGGTACGGGTAATGAATGAGTGGTACACCCCCCTACTCAATACAGTAATAGTAAAATACTCGGTATATCTATAACTAGCTAGCTCGACCCCTGAACGTAGCTTGATACCGGAGATACTACTGTTACCACTGTTACCACTAGGAAGAACAGAAAGGAACGAGCGTGCGCCACACTCTCATTTTTCTATGTATAGTGCCGTCATCTCACCCAACGCGTCACAACAAGCAACAAGCCTTGGCGATTATCCCGCTTTCTTCCCACCGCTCACCGCTCACGGCTCACCCCACATTCTCTTCCCCTTCCCCACCATATTCAATCAAACACGCTGCCGACTACTGAGTACTGTGCTCTTCCGACACCGTGCACAGAACCCATCCACCCCCCACCCATCACCTTCTCCATCACCATCACCATCCTTAGGACAAGGACAAGGACAAAGGAACGGAACATTCAGCTGGAAAGGTTCAAGCATAGCTTCCTGTTTTGACCGACTGAAACGGCAGAACAACCAGGAAAGACAAGGAAGAGGGAGGAAGAGAGATCAGAGATCCCTCTGCCCCCATCGCGCCCCGTCATCACCACGCACCAGGACCGACGACCAGGACTTGGGATAAAGGATACCCTTTGCTTGGCATCCGTCCTTACATACATCCCATACCAATACCATACAACAACCAAACATCCTTGCGCCCACTAACACCCAAACGTACATATAGATCCAAATCGGAAACTCTGTCAACATGGCTCCTCCACTCCCTCCGCCAAAGGATCACCACTCCTACTCTTCATCATCATACCTCTCACCACCTTCGTCAACATCATCATTCAATTACATCAATCAGGATTTGGCAGAGGCTGTTCGAGATTCCGTTCAGATCAAAACGCCCCTACGTGACTCGCAACAACAACAACAGCGTGCTCGTCCGGTATCCCATTATTCAAACACGCGCGGTAGCGCGCCTGGAGCATCCATCTTACTGGATACATCAAGCAACAATAACAACACCAGCAGTACACGTTCTGGCAACGGTCCGCCCCTTCCTTCGCTCGATCCTCTCGTCCCTAGACGAACACCCTCACCCAACCCGCCTAACGCGAACGCAGAACAGAGGATGTCGTCGGTCTTCCAACCTACGCACGGATACTCTCAATCGTCACCTGACATGTCGAGTATCGCTCAACAGCCCGCACTGCCCTCGGCAAGGATGTCGCAATTGGCGGTTTCGAACCCGTTCGAGGAGGACGAGATCGAACCTGCTGGTACGGGCAGGATCAAACCTCCCAACGGTCATAACGCCAACAACAAATCCATCGGCGGTCTAGGCTTGGAAGGCGACGGCTTGGTCCAACCTACCAGAACAAAGTTTACCAGGTCCCATACTGGGTGAGTGGTTGTGTCTTGTCGAACTAGACATTTGCGACGGACGTTTTGGCGTGGGATGTGGGATGTTGCGAGATATCTATGTTTGTTCTTCGATAGCGGAATCACAGAAGAAGAGCGGTGATCGAGGATTGTTGATGATCGTTTTCATTGATGGAGATGTGTGGAAATGATGTGACTTGATCACGTCTCGTCGTGGGATCGGAGTGTAGCGTACACGAGGCGAACGGAAGGGGAGCAGGGAGAGGGCGGGAAGAAAAAGAGAAGAGGAGCTGCATCAAAGGGTGGTATGACTCTGATTGGGAACTGCTATCCATAGTGAAAAGAGGTGAAAGGAGTGTAACCCCCCGAAAGACCACATACACGACCATCGCTCAACCTCGCTGTAACCTGCCTCCTCCATCAGCTCACATTCACATTCACCTCCTTCCGCTTGTCCCATCATACTGGTCTTCGTATCTTTCTTCTTTGTCCCTCTCCTACTATGCGACTGCAACCCCATGTTTTTTGGATGTTTGCGATCGAACAAACAGTCTGAGCTGACCAACGAATGATTGCAAACCTCTTATGCTACTTGAACTCGATGATCAACCCTACTTCCGCTCGAACGCCGCGTGTTCCTCAACCGCCCCCTCCCTTTCCTCCTCAACGTCCTCAACACGCTCGACGCTATAGCGCTGCCCCATCCACCTCTTCGTCTGCGGGTCTTCTCGGTCCTACCTCCCCCGTAAGCGGCGGAACCAAGACGAGGACCAGACGATCCATGTCTTCAGACTCGTACGGTTTCAACCAGCAAGATCACACCGCCATGAGAGAATTGACTGCTGGTCAGAAGAAAGCGCTCGAGGACAAGAAGGGCAGTCGACATGCTGATGTCATCGACACATGGGATCCGACAGGACTGGGAACTGCGAGTAAGTGAGACTTGCAAGCGTGCTCGAAGACGCAGCAAACAAAAGAGACAGTCTGCTGACAGCGCTCCTCTCTTTTCGTTACATCGTTATTTCCACAGTGTGGCATCAGTGAGTGCAGATAAGAGATAGCCAACAGAGACTTCCTTTGATGAGAGGTGGATGGCGGTGCTGACCAACTACGTTGTATCACTCTCAGTTCTGGACCTTACGATGCCGCAGCTCCCTCTCGAAACACCAACCTTCCTACCAGTAAAGCCCCTATGCAAGCATTCCACCCGCCACCAGTACAGTCACCACCTCGAACGGGACCCACCACCATCTCCCTTTCCTCTCCACCAGTACCACCTGCCAAAGATATTCCTACGGATGGTGCCGAAAGAGTGCCGCACCGACGAGCACCCTCGGGCAACAAACATGGTATACCGGCCAACACTCGTCGAGTGAGCGGAGGCGGTCTGACCGGACAGTACTCGACGAGCATGCCCGCCAGCGGAGGCTATTTCCCTGCTATGTCGGACGAACCCACGGATGAGGCAGAGCTTATGCGACGAGAGAGACAAAGGGAAAGAGAGGCTAAAAGGCAGGCTCTCAAAGCCGCTTGGGGAATTGACACGCGTGAGTGATGAATTCGAGTACGGGACATAGATTGTTGTGACACGCTGACGCCTCTTATCCATCGCAGCTGAGCCATATGAAGACTTTGGTGGCTCACCTCATGAAGGCATGGTGGACAGTACGTGTCTTTCTTCGTTGTCACCCTGCCACTTGATCTGGCTGACCCTCGTGTGAACAGTCAACGAGAATGATATCTACAGCCCCGAATCATTCAGCGCGCCCTTGCCCGGCAAGCCGGCACGATCGCCTGGTCTTCGTTTTGGCATGGGTGCCACTTCACCGCCTATCAGGGAAGACGCGACTTCGCCGACGCATGAGAACCCTCCACACGCTCGATCGGGCCAGTTGGGACCGGGAGGCGTCAAGCGAACTAAGAGCTTGATGCAAAAGATTAAAACCATGGTGCGTCATAGATCCGAATCTATCGAAAACGAAAACCCGATGCCTCCTTCTCTTTCTGGACCTTTATATACGAGTCAGACCCGCGGAGGCCAGGGACCAGGGAGCTTGAGTAAGGGGCAGAGGAGCATGTCTGTGAATAGCGGGCTGGCTGCTCCTAAAGCCGGTGGCGGTGCAGGTGGAAGACCGCCCCTGCCAAGCCCTATTCCCGGCTGGGAAGACGGCCCTGCTGTGGTGGAGGAGGCGGAGGAACTGTCCGCCGCGAATCAGTTCGAGGACGCGGTGGACGGCGGTGATGTGTTCGTGGTTAATAGTGGGACAAAAGGATCCGGAGGACCTTGGCCTGGACCACCACGCAGACGTGTGGCGTCTGAAGGGAAAGCTGGAAGGCCATGATAGGCGGGAAATAACGATAGAAGTGACATGGCTGGTGTATCCATGCACTACAAAGTAAAGTCACGAGGGCTTCTGATGTGGACGGACACTAGAAATCTGGACTTTCTGTGGATTTTCCTTTCCCGTTTAAGGGGTCGAGGTCGAGAACCGAGGCCGTCTAGCCTACTCTTAGACGCAGACTTCACCACAAACCGATATGCTTTATAATCTACGCTTGCCCTTTATGGAAAACGCATTCAACGTTATAACGAGGAGAGACACGGCGTTGCTGACGCCTTCTCCCTTCTCTACCATACCGTTTCCGACTATTGATTTGTAGCGAGAGAACCCGAATCTCGCTGGACGATCATCTTCTCCTCGAGGAGTCTCACCCACGACTGACACCGGCCTGGCCGGCTCGCCTTCGTCTGAGCTTCCACCAGACCTCGAGAAGACCAAGAAACCGGGCTTCTTCTCGCGATCCTCTGGTCGAAGCTCGCCTTCGAAACGACCTGGCGCAAGTACCGGTCACTCGTCGACCACCTCCATCTCGGGTCAAGCTGGAACCGGATCTGGGTCCAACACGTCTGGTCTCGCTTCCGGTGCCGGATCTGGCACAGCCCTAGCCACTATTCCTTCGCAATCGCAAAACGAGAACGCAGCCGGTGTCGACATGTACGAAGATGCTCCAGAGCAATTGGTACCTTCCGGCAGCGGAAGCGGGTTCGTGCTCGTTGAATCACCGAACTCGAAGGCTCGGGCCATGCGAGCGCTAAAGAAGGAGCAAGAAGCCGCCGCTGGCCATCATCACCATCACCATCGCAGCAACAGCAACAGCCAAGCACAAAATGGCGTACCGGCCGTGCCTGCCAACCGAGCAAAGTATCTGCCCCAACCGCCCATCGCGCCCGTCATCCCTGATTTCGACGACATCCTCCCTCAGCGAAGACCCAGCCCCCTTGATGTGTCTCAGCAAGAGAGAAACGAAGGCGGCGGTGGTAGCGGCAGTGGCGGGCTGAGCGTGAGCAGAGGGGACGAGGGGCTTAAGAGAAAGACTTCAATGGTGAAAAAGTTGAGGGATAAGATAGCCAAGTAAGCGATGTGGGGAGAGCAAAATGTCTGCTTTGCTTGAAATCCTCCAGTAGTCGTCGTAGAGGGAGAGAGAGGGGCCTTCTTGGCCAGACAAGATGATGTCTCGCTTGGTGTTTTGCATCATCGCTACGCGATTGGAGGGAAGGGATGAGGAGAGGAGAATCTTAGACATCGACCAGATGAGATGAGATGAGACGAGACGAGATAACCTGATACGATGATACCTAAGGACATTCAATCTTCGCTGTTTTTTTCCTTTACTTCCTCTACTGTGACTCTCGCTTCATCATTATTAGTTAACATTTTCTCGCTGTTCATGATGTGACAGACACTCCACCCCACGCCGTCGTACCCCACACACATTCCTGCGATATTTATATTTATGTAATATATACATACAAAGTCTCACAAACAGCACTGCAAATACAGTCAATACAGTCAGCAAATGCGGTGTATACAGTATATACAACGGCCTGAACGAGTGAGTATACAGGCCCCCATGCCCAAGCAAGCTACGCGATAAAAGTTAGATATGACTACAGTATGCTGTTCTCATCGTTATCCACACTCATATATCCGTGATCGTGATGAAAAGAGAGAAGAACGGATGGATCAATTAATCGACCAATCAATATTTCCATATGTGTAGGTGAACGGTATCGAAAAGCTTGGGACAGGTATATTCTTGCATCTTGTATACCTCGGTGGTCTGATTATGAGGTTGCATAAAAAAACGAGAACGGAGACGAGACTAACAGTAATGATAACTAACGGTCGGTAGTGGCACATACAAGGGACGAACGATGAAACGACGCAGTGAAGAGAGAATATAGAATAAAAATAAAGAGAAGATAAGAAGAAGCGAGGGCAGGTGTGATCCGGTCTTGTGATTGATCGTCATCACCAATATGTCCTTGTCATCATTATTTGTTTTGAACGAGCGATGATATCAAGGAACCAAGTCGGCACAAAAAGAATATATAATCGATCGATCGATCGATCACATGAAGCCCTCATCATTCATTGTCCATGACCATGAAGTCATCAGGTAGGTAAGTAACATACGCTCCGCGCTCTCTCCATCCCAAATCGAAGAGTGGACCGACCGGCTGATCAATCGAATGGAAATCAAGCAGAGGTAAGCAAGTTGTGAGAATGAGATGTTTGGTGGATGATTGTGTTTGTAAAAATTAGATTATATACGGTACTATAGGGTGTGAGCAGCCGGTGTGAAAATGTGGCATATCGATATCTGCCCTGTCTGATGTTGGATTCGGGACGGGTGGTACGGCGATGCACATGCGATTGTCGACTGCAATGGGCGAAGCAAGACAACGATCGTGGCGTGACTTGTATGTGATCGTGAGGCTGACTACCGAGGTAGTAATGATGACAGTCAATGATGGGAAACCGAGGTATCCGATCAAACGAAGGACAGGGCAGAACAGACGAGGATTATATAGGAAAGCGAATAAATCGAATCAATACGCCGAATTGGATTAAAGATAGGAAGTTCGTCTTGCGAGCGAGAAGCACAGATAGGTAAGGCAATGATGGCTTGGGCGTCTAGCGATCGCGAAGCACCCTACTTCGCTCCCCAGCTCCACCAGCTCGACTTCTTCTTCTCCGGAGCGGGGTTGTATTCCTTTTGCATCTCGGCGAGGAGGACGTCGAAAGCTTTGACTGTAGAGGGCGAGTGAACATCAGCGCTGTGTGGCGTTTTGCGCTCTGAAGTTGTGACAAACGAGAAACATCTCACACTTACCGACATTCTTATTGTCCTTCGCGCTCGATTCGATAAATCCAGCCTTGAGTTTCTTTGCTAGAGCTTCTCCTTCAGCTGTCGTCACAGCTCTTCATCGCGGCCTCCATGTCAGCATCTGCTTTACCTGTCCGATCGGAGGCAAGTTGAGTATTGCTCACCTCTCCTCCCCGAGATCGGTCTTCTGTCCTACCACGACACACGGTACCTTCTCCAGACCTGCATAATCGAGGATCTTGTCATGAATGATCGGTACCATCTCGAATGACTGGCGGGAGGTGATGGAATACACGAGCATATAGCCATGTACGCCAATACCGTACTTGCCGGGGAAGAGCGAGTATTCTTCCTGTGAACCCATAAATAAATATCTCGTCAGCTGAGATCGGGATTACAGCCGATGTCTGGCTCACCAAGCCCGCCGAGTCAATTATTTCACACTCATACTGCACACCATTATGCGTTACGGTCTTGTGAGAGGTGTCTTCGATGGTAGGGTAGTATGCCGTGTTGTAAGTTGGTGGTGCGATGTATTGTTGTGTTAATGAGGTCTTGCCTGTGAGGTGCGTGGAAAGTGATCAGCTTCTACCTTGGCATGATGCTGACTGGATGGTTGGGCTAGCCGTACTCACCGACACTCGGTGATCCCATGATCACTACTTTCCTTTTCATATCGCTCATGTTGGAAGACGTTGTCGATGTGGAGGATTGCGCGAGTGGTAGGTGAAATTCGTGAGCTTCGCTGAGTGTTTCCGCGTCGTCTGAGTCTGTTGATGTCGACGAGACGACTGTTGATGTTGACGCGGAGGCGCGTGAGTAAGGGGATTGTAACCGAGTTGGTGGTGATAATGGGGACGGCCGTTGCGGCATGGGTGATTTCCGAGTAGAACGCCGGTTATTCCACGGTTCGAAAGAAGCAGGGAATGCGGGGAAGTATGACGAATGTTGAGGTGTAGTTGGCGTAGTTGGTGAAGCAGGATCAGAGTTGCGCCGTTTATGTTCACGATGGATGGGAGGATGGACGACGAGAGCGGGAAGATTTATCGAGCGAGGTGAATTTGAGGATATTATACGCGTTGACATGATGTGAAAGATTAAAAGATACGTCAGAGCAAGTCGGTCGTCAGTGACACAGGTCCCCGTGCGTTGTTGTTGTTGATGTTGTTCTGATGGGATTGTGAATGGCCGGAACCATCAAACGCATTCAATGAATTAAGGCAAAGGGAAATAAAACAGTTTGATCCGTGCGGCTGTTTCCTTCTCTTTCTCGTTCCCTCTCGAATGCCGTTGTGCAGAGAGCTCGGAACGATTGAACAAGTGATGAATATGGGTCAACAAGCGAGGGTCGCCAGAGAAACCAAACTGGAAAAGTAATGAAACAGTGGTTCGAGCGTATCTTTGTGTTTAGAGTGTAGCTGAAGATTCGCGTTTGCCGCCCGAGACCAGGGTGACTTTGTTTGGGTTTTTAAAGGGTAAACAAATGGTCAAGAGGGTTTGATAACGAGGACAATGGAAGGGGGTCGTGAAGGACCCAAGGAGGAGACAAGGTGACAAGGGTTGATAAGAGATCTTGGAGTGGCAAAAGGGGAGCGCTCGTCATGCTCGACCCCTTTATGCACGTCCATCTCGATCTCACAGACGTGTTCGTGTTTGCCGAAGCGAACCAGAACGTGAACACGAGTATTCACTAGCGTGTCTCTTTGTTGTTGTTTGTGGGTAGGCATAGTCGTGTTTTCTTTTCTTGTATGACCGTCTGTCCTCCAAACTTCCATCAAACCCGTCGACGAGCGAGCTAGTCATGATGATTGATGACTGTCTCCTCTACGCGTCTCTGCGCTCGCTTGACATGTCAAAGGAGGGGTCTCGGTCATCCGTCGAAAGAGGTAATCCCGCAGAGCAAGATGACAAGCCGTAGGATGATTTGAGATAGATGCCAAGTCCCCCGTTCAGAGTTCCGCTCTTGCCGATGAAATGAAACGAGGAGAATGAAAGGTATCCCAGGAGACATACATGAACACGACGCCCGACACGCCAAATCCGACCACCGAGGGGTCTTCGGGAAACACCAAGGGGGGGGATAGCAGGTGAGGGTGTCAAGTGTTGGTGTGTAGATAGAAACAGAAGGATCGTCGATAAGAGGTCCTTTGGGTCAGGTGAGAAGCAAAGCAAAGTACCGGAACACGGGATGAAAAAGGGGCCCGATGTGGAGACAAGACTTCGGATGATAAATGGAAGATACGACACAAATGACCTGTAGATCGACGCAGGAAGATAGAGATTCTGACGGGAGAAGAATTGCTTTGGCACCGACCGGGTCACTCCTTGACCCTTGAAAAGAGCCGGTCTGGTCTACCCGAAACGATGTAACGAGGGAAAGCCACATACATGACGGCGGAGAAGAAAATATAGGCGATGGCCAAGATGAGACGAACAAGAAGCATCACATGCACCCATTCACGGGCTGAACAAGAAGAGATTTGCCTTGCCCGCTTCTGGAGGGGAGAAGCGCGACCGACTCACGATGATTGATTGGTTGTATCTATATAACCCCTTGAAACAAGACTGACTTGCGGACTCGTTGTTCTGGTGTTGAGGTGTTCGATGCGATAGATGAGGGTATGCCTATGTAAGACTACAGATCGTGTGATAATCGTTTGATATTGGTAAAGAATAAGGATGTCAGTGGTTGAAGACAAGTTGATATACTGCGTGAGTCGCTCAACAGGTGGAGTGACGTGAATTTCGGTTCTCGTTGTGCTTGGCTGTGGCTGTGGCTGTGATAATTTAGGTCGGATGATCTGATCTGATCGAATGTACGGTACTCGTACGGTACGACTACGTATGATGTTATCTAGCTAGTAGTTAACGTTAGATAGTAGTCTCTAGTCTCTAGCAAGGAGGAGAGAGATGAGATGAATGGGAACTGGGGAGGGGGGCGATGTACGTACTACCGTGTGGGTCAGGTCAGGCTCGCTTAATTGCTTAGTCGGCTTGCTGTGTGGGAAGATCCGACCCGAAGAAATGGATGATACACTTAGTATAGCCAGTGATATGCTTGGATGTATAGGTCAAGGTCAAGCAAGGTGGTGCAGACAATGTGGGGGATGGAAATGATCTTTGTGGTTAGTATACTCTAGGATAGAACCTGACTATGTCTGTGCGCTGAGTGCTGAGTGCATCTATAGTAGCGCGTGTAATAAGATATCCCACCAATCAATCCCAGATCTACTCTACACTGGAGTACTGGAGTATTGTGTATCGTCTACCCCGCCAAAGCAGCGACAGACTCAGGAAAATCCAAACTACCCTACCCTGTGGACTGTTACCCCAAACGGTATGTGATCACATCGCAGGCTAAGCTGAGATCTCACTTGTCAAAGAAACGGAGTGTGCGGAGTGTGAAACAGGCCTCACTACTAGACCTAATCCGGGACATCGCATAATACAATCTAGTTCTGCGTTGAGGTTGCACACGAGACTGATAGTCAGTATCAGACATCAAGTTCGGTCATGATGGATGCTTGCACGATACTCACGCATGTCATCACTATTCGAGCCATATGATCACAAAAGAAAGACCCGCCAGATCTGGTACCCAAGGAGGTAGGTATCTTCCAACGGAAAGCCATCTGACGCTATCAGCTGAGGGCACACGACACATAGTTGATAGTTGGAAATCTCCTCGGTCAAATGGGCAATCCTCCCGCCCAGAATAAGGCATGTCAGTAAGAGATATGATATCAAGTATACGCGTATCTTGGAATAAGGCATGGACATCTTGGAATAAGGCATAACGACCTTGGAATAAGGCATTTTTGTTCTTCATGTTGTTCAGATTGGAATACAGGAATGACATCTAGCATTCACAGGTCAAATCCGATCGTTTTATTTGACCCCCAGAGCGCTGCGAGTCCACTGATTGGAATATGCTATGCTACGCTATCGGATGTACGAGTGTCAAGGTTCCATCTGACTGGAGATAAGAGGTGCGAGAAAGGTATAAAAGGTGGTTCGTCCCGTTTCCCGACTAGGGCAACTACGGGTCTCTCTCCTTCGACTATTGATATCGGTATCGAGCGAGACTCTGCGGTACGAAGCAGCAGCACCAGTATACTTTGCTTGCCTAAATCCTCAAGATGTCCCGGATACCAACACCATCACTATTGTCGCGATCAGACGTCAAGCAGGATAGATCACCTGCGACCGCAGCAGGAGCCAGAGCGCATGATCAGCTGTCTCTCCAGGATCAGGCGCACGATCAGTACCCAGATCCACGTCCGGAGGCCGAGATGGCGCGGGACGAAAGCGAAAATGAGGAAGGGGAGCAGCACCCTGTCCGACACGAGTTCCAGCTGGACGAGGAGAGTTCACCAAGACAGGCAAGTGGAGCTGGGACAGGGGCAGGAGTAGGAGTGGGAGTAGGGGCCTTACCTCGCGTTGATGGAGGGTGGGGAGCTTGGACGTATCTCGCTGCTGCTACAGGCTTGGAGGTGAGCTCATCCTTGTCGCTAGTCAGGGGGCGACTACTGCTAAGAGATAGACTCGCAACGCTGACTTTCGCCTCTGTCCCCGAAAGACATTGGTTTGGGGTGAGTGTTGAACCTACTTCTTCCGCGGCCTGCTATCCTAGCTGTTGAACAACTGGTGCATCTGTGCGATTCTGGGAGGCATTGTGTGCGGTTTGAGCGAGCGTCATGCTGATCTGGAGTCACAACAAGGCTTTGCAAACTCTTACGGAGGTGAGCTTCTTCATTGTACAGCTGCTGAGACTACCCGCCCTCAGTGACAATAGGCGTGACTAACCGGTCTCGAATTGGTGTTGTTGGATCGCGCTCGCAGTCTTCCTTGAGAACTACGATGCTCTATATCCGCAATCTAGAAGCCTCTTACCCGTTGTTGGCACCATAGCCGTTGTAAGTTTGCCTATCTGTATGCTTGTCGGTGTTTCCACGTCCTCTCCTGCCGTACAATGCTCTGACTGGGGTCTCTGATCTCTACCATCGTTCTCTGGCTCGATCACGAAGACAAGTCATTCCACGCTCAAACACACACACACACACACACACACACACACAGCTTGATAGAAGGCAAGCAGAATACGCTAACACATATCACCAAATTCGATGCAATCTTGTATCTTGCGGTAACTACAGGGAAGCATGTATCTTCTTCTATCGCCATTACAGCTCTACCTCACCTCGCATCCACGACAACGTACAGGCGTCATGTGGGCGGGTCTGATCACCATGTTTGCTGGTTTCATCGGAGCCGCATTTGCGAACAGCGTGAGTGGGTCTATTGATTTTGATATCGTACCAAACGGCGCGGCCAAGCGGTTCAAGAAGCGCTTTGTATTCTTCCGGAGGCTGACAAGGCGGCTGTGCTCGATCCTCGCCCTCCTTAGGCCGCGATGCTTATCTTCACACAGGGCGTTCTGTACGGTCTCGGCGGTAGTAAGTGGGAGTGTCCACGTCCATCAATTCAGCTGGACAATGTGTGATCGAGCTAATTTGTCATACTGATTGATATCTAGCGATGCTATACTGCCCAACGACTGCTTATATGTGGGTCTCTGCTGATGTTGGCACTAGGTCAAGACTGATGTGCCATCCTGTGATTCGCTGGATATAGGTTCGAATGGTGGTTCAGACGTAGAGGTCTAGCTACGGGCATAATGTTCGCGGGGACAGGTTTGTAGAGTCTCCTTGCCGCTTTCCCTCCGATCCGCGGGAAGATCGCTGTGCGTTGACGCCGTGTCATCCGTGTCCTACGGCACGCTGCTCTCCCTCCCTGTAGGTGCTGGTGGATTGATCATGCCTTTGATCTCCTCTGCTCTGCTGGACAAGTATGGCAAACGCACTACCCTTCTGGCCATTGTGAGTATCGTCCTTTGTTGACCCCGGATCACGCTCTGCAGGATCAGTAGCTTGCTCTGGTAGCCTCGAGATCATTTTTTCAACTGCCGACAGCATGTCCAGCAAGACTCGCTGAGTATCATTATCATGCCCCGCCTCCAGGGAATTGGCTATACCATCCTTCTCGGCCTCCTGATTCCCTTTATTCGGCCTCGATTGCCTTCAGCTCCAAGTATCGCTTCACGCCGACCACAGGTCGATTGGTCGTTCATGCGCCATGCGGCATTCTGGTTACTCTGGTCAGGCGTGCTTTTCCAGGGTCTTGGAGCATTCATGCCTGGCACCTATCTGCCTTGTAAGTCTGGCCAAGTCACGCTTCGTTCAGCGGAAGATCGACGATCTCACTTGCCCGCGAAGTGCTGTCATGGTCGTTGTCTGATCGCCTCGCAGGAACTCTCATGCTGAGCTTATCGTCGTTGACCTCATCCTTTCGTCGTATTGCTCATAGCCTACGCGTCCGCCTTATCCCTCTCGCCAACGATCTCCACCCTCTCAATTTCACTGATGAACCTCGCTCGGGTCCCTGGACAAGTCATCTTGGGCTACCTCTCCGACAAGCTCTCGCCGAGGTTTTTGATCATTGGCATGGCGGTAGCTTCGGCTGTCAGTGTTTTCGCGGGGTGGGGAGCAGCGACGAATAGTGGGGGGTTGGTGGGGTTCTCTCTGGCCTTTGGGGGATTCGCTGGGAGGTAAGTCCAATGTAAACTGGCAGGTTGTGGATAATGTATGACGAGGTGCATCACTGCCGTGGCTGATCGCTTGTTTGGTGCTTGGCTTGATTGTGATTAGTTATACTGCCCTCTTCCCCAGGTGAGTCCCGTTCATGGCATCTGGCAGCGCTCGCGCAGGTTGATAAGCTGACACTTGTGACGGGAGTACAGATTCATAAGCATCATCAGCCGTAAGTCGTACCTAATGAACCTTCTTGTACCAATCTGTTCCCATTTCGGCCTGGCCGTGTTTTAGCTCTCATAACCCCGTGAAAGTCATGAGCCAGTGCAATTCTTGCGTGACGTCCGACCGAAACCGGTTTCCGCCCTAGACGCAAGCTGACACCTGTTGCCAATATCCTCCTCTGGACCTCAGACGACGACCCACACCTTCCAGCTATCCTTTATGCCCTCTTCTCTCTAGCACGTGGAATAGGTTCCATAGCTTCGGGACCACTGTCGTCGGCTCTTATGTCGAACGCGCACATGGTGGGCGCCAAAGGCGGGTATGGTATCGGAGGGTTTGGGGCTTTGATCGTCTGGACCGGGGTAGGGATGGCGCTCAGTGGGATTGGGGCGGGGTACAAGGGATTCAAAGTCGAGTAAGGAGGGGTAGTCTGAATGATTTAACGGTCTACAAGTCGGATAGCAGCGGCTCATGGCATGGTCGAGCGAATGACTCATGCCCAGTCGATGAGACCTTTGATATCTGCGATACGCTTTCTGTCAGGATACGGTAGCGATGCAGCGAAAGATTTCGGCGTGTATGCAATATCACTCACTTTCAATTGACTCGGCAATCCGCCCTGCATCCCTCACCTGACCATTTGACATTCCTTGAACAGACCTCACCGCCGATAGAGATAGGCCGTTCACCTTCACTCGCTCTCTCTGCCCAACATCTCCCATAAACCCATATACCTCGTGTACGAACGCTCGGAGGCAGAGCGGAGCTCCAATTAGACCAATTTGCCTTGAGAGCCCGAGACCATCCCGACGACTCCTCGAGCCGCTTTCCCACCGAAATCTCGACCCGAATTCCGCGCTGCCAGGAGGGAGATCACCAAGCAGGCTCCAACGAATGCCGTGCTGCAAACAGGATGGTTTGATGGCGCGTCAGATCATCAAGACTCATTCGGACAGTCGAATATCGATGCCTAGATGGCGGATGGATAGGCAGGTATCTTGTGTTCACACTCAGTTTACATGGGTTGTAATGACAACTTACAACCTGTAGAAAGTCGTCCGCGACAGCTGTCGTTCCTCCTCTGACGTTCTAGAGGAGGCGAAGATGGCTGTGCAAACACGTTGTCTCTTAATGAGTATGCACCGCTCTCTCATGCACCAAAGTCTTCGAGACACAAGAGCTACAGCTGTTGATCTCATATTGATAGCACAAAGAACCCAAAGGAAAATCACGGCTACTTACAACGAAGGTTGGGAAGGGCCATCTTGTCTGCACCTGTTCAGCTGCTAGTTTTTCCGGTCCGAGAGTGGATTTGGACGACACTCTGTACACCACGAGTGAATTGATATGTCAGACTTGAAGATGAATTTACGGTATTGTAGGGATATATCAAGATGAAATGAAGAGACGAAAGACAGGTTGGAAGGGATGACAGGGACCATCAAACGCAAGTGACTCAGCCGGAAATTCAACTTCCCGAACAATGTCGAAATCGGAACTGTTTAATCCTCTTCTTTGACCTGGAACTCCTCAATCCTCCTCAGCATCTGATTCTCATTTCGAAGCACTCTTTGACCACGAAAGGTTTTATACAGTCTAAGCATAAGGTAGACAGACGAACGATACTATCTTCGATCAAAACCCTCGTCAGGTAACGCCCGCAGACCGCTCATCACAATCGGAAACACAGCGCAGCTTCAGCAATGTTCAAGAAACGATCAAGACCCGCTTCAGTCCGTGACAAGAAACCAGAGGACGCCGTGCCGCTCTCAGGAGGTGATCAAGATAACGTAGCTTCAGGATCTGGATCTGGGTCAAACGGCAATCATGTAGGAGAAGGGGAAAACGGTGCGGCTGCTGGTAGCGCAGCGGATGAGGGAGATGAGACTGGGTGAGCGATTGTGTCCTGTTCCACCTCGTCCGGCCTACCAAGTTCGTGGTCTCTCTTGGGCGGTGGAGACATCTGCTTCTCTTGCCTAGGGGGGTCACACACCTCCATGCATCAGGTCGAGGCCATTTGTGGCCATACGCTGCTTCCCACGACCACACACAACTCTTGAGCCATCTGAGAGACGAGACAATGATATCTTGACTAGGGACGTCGAACCGTAAAGCTGACTGCATTGACGCATAACCGCTCTCGCTCTGTGGGCGTAAACTCTTCTCCTCTAGCCGAACGATAGAGGAGCTCGTGATGCTCAGAAAGTTGCGCAAGATGCAAGCTCATCAAGGTATAGATCTGGAACGACTGAATCGCGGCGAGGAGAAGAAGGGGAAAGGCAAGAAGAAAGAGCTTGATGCGAGTGAGAAGTATGGACTGCAGGCTGGGACTGGATCGGGCAGGGCAGGTGAGGACAAAGACGAGTGAGTGTAAGCAATCGGAACTCCGTTCCGGGTCCGAGTGTGAGGGAGCGATTGGTCGACCTTGACTGCGGTCTGTCTGCGTGTCAAGGAAGGCTGTCGCGAAGGATCAGAGCAGATGGACCCTTCCACGCATATGCACGATGGACCCAAACAGAGGCACAAGACGTGCAAGGCCCTTGAGGTTCTCGCTTTGAAGCTGACCTGGTTATCTAATCACATTAGGGACGAGAACGATAAAGACAGGGCGAAGAGGCTGGTACGAACCAACAACTTCACTCAACAGACGAACGCTTTAGACGTGGACAAGCATATGTGAGTCGGGTTCCTGGATCCATCACCTGTCTCGCCAGTCTCAGAACTGCAAAACTGCACCGAAGAAGGGGAGAAGATTATGACGCTCGAGCTCTGACATTCGCCAGCCGCGACTCTCTTGAGGTCTCGCGATACTGACGGATGATAACACACCGCCCTTTGTGTCATTGCAGGATGGCCTATATCGAAGCTGAGCTGGCGAAAAAGCGAGGTGAAGCGACACCTGACGAGTCTGATTCCAAGGTCAAGGAAGTTTACGACCCTCAAGCGGAGCTATACAAGATTGCGGAGAAGTACAAGCTCGAGGCCAAAAAAGCAAAGGTGGACGAAGAGGGCAGTGTATCCAATTCCTTGGGGATGTTGACGAGTATCCCAGAGGTGGATCTGGGCATGGAGTGAGTAGATTCCCCCTCACTATCGCACTACATCACAACGGGCGGAATGGGTGGGACGTATGGTTGAGACTGATACTTGTCAATTATGCTTTAGCAACCGACTGAAAAATATTGAGATGACGGAAAGGGCGAAACGAGAGATGATAGAACAGCGGAAACAGGCTGCTCTCGAGGCTAGCAAGAGGGACCCCCAAGAGGAAGATTACGCCGCGGCTAGATGTGAGTGCGGTGCTCTGCTCTTCGCCTTCGATCTCGTCGCTTTAAACCATCTCAAACGATTCGTTGCTTTGTGACGTGGCAAAATGCGGGGTCGTACTGGCACTGACCGAGTATTTCACCCCATTGCTCGTACTGTAGTCTTCCGACCGCATCAACGGGTAGCATCGGATATCTATGCCGCTCAGGAGGCTAAGCGGGTTGAGGGAGGAGCTGCGCCCCGAGTGGAGCATGCGACGGATGAGCAAGTGTATGAGCGTTTCAAGAAGAGGTGGGTAGGATTCGAGTTTGCGCTTCGCTTCCGACAGATCTGTCGAAACAAACTTTAAGCAAAGGTCATCGCTGACTCCTGCCCTGTAATATGACCACCCACAGAATGAGACATTAGGGGTAAATACCTGGCGATGCGTTCATTGTGACGCAACAGAGGACAGGGTTGAGTCGCAGAATGAAGACGAAACGGAGATTTGGGTCACCCGCATACCTGCGTCGAACTTCTACACCCATGTAAACGTTACTGTCGACGGCATAGAGCTACAGTATGCATATTGTACCAGTACAGACACAGGTCTATGGCGCCTGATCCGTCTACCTCGTTTTCGAAAGGAAGAAGTATCCCTGAAGCGAAGTACGACTCTCCACTATGGACTGCCGCTCTCACCAGCTGCGGTGAGGGTCTTCTCGAATTCAGCAATGAGGCTAGCTACCACGCGGACTTCGTCTCCGCTCTGTCCATCACTCTCGCCCCCTCCAGTGATAGAGGCTGCTTCGTTCCCCGACTCATCGGGTGTCTGTTCAGCAGAACCAGCGTTGATCGGTGTGGTGTCATTGGCGTCCGACGACGAGAAATCAGGGCACGTTCCGTTCGCTGTAAGGTTAGCGGGCCGTACAAGGTGGTTCTGCGAGTACGTGGTCGTGTTGGTCGAATCCCACAACTGGAATATCCTGTCAGAATACACCCCAAGACCGTCATGAGCTCCTGTATCTGTGTCCGATTTTGATACCTAACTCATTGCTGAGCGGCGCCTCGGTGGTTGCACATGGGTCAGTGGAAGTTGGAGATATCAATCATGCTCACAATGTATCGCCGGCTGTGAGATCGCTATTGGCGTTGGGACCAGGAACGGTCCAAGTGAAGTTGGTCGAGGTGAGATTGGTGTATTCATACAACCATGTCAGGTTGGCGTAGTAGCCTCCCGTGCCGATCTGGATCCTGTACGGAGCCTGTGGCTCAGTGAGAATAGTTCAGCCATGTCATCAGCAATGCACCGGGCTATATGGCTATCGGAGTGCTTCTCGATGAAGCTGAGAATCGCCTTGACTGGACGGCAGCCTCCAAACTGAAATCAGTTCTGCTCCTGACGGCACCCTTCAGGATGTGATTTTGGAGATCACCAAGAGGCTGGAGGCAGGATACAGTAGGACGGGATAGAGTCTGCGACCATTACTTACCGATCCGGCATCTCCTTGACTCCACGACAAACTGGCATTGGAACACTGAGCAGGTGAGTCTGGCTCCACGTTCAGCACCAGCGAATTTATAGGAGCTCCGGCGAGGACATGCACCTCCCTCTTGCTGTCTGATGTGTCGGCGGCACCTGAGACACCACTCGCCGGGTTAGGAGTCGGAGTAGCGCCTATGAGAGCGGTGAGGCTGAGGATTAACGGCACGAAAACGAGGGAGGGAAACATGACGAATGATCTCTGGTCGATGTTCGCTTGTATGTATATGGATAGCGATGAGCAAGGGCTTGTGGATCTGCGATGGAATGGGAAAGCAGTCCAGCTGGATAATGTAGCGTGGGAGTGCTCGATATCAACGTGTATTGGGTCAATAACACATGAACGAAATATTCAGGCAGGTAGTCAATCCACTGTGCATAGCGGTCACTATATGCTTGCAGACCACAAGTCGCCCGGCTCGGCACGGGTTCTCAACCAGGACCAGTGAGCGACGTCAGCGTAGACAGCTGCAGGGATGAAGAAGAACCACGGTGACATGGTGACCAGGTCCAGGTGTTCTCTTCACCTGTAGATGCAGCAGGAGGTGAATATGAAGGATTTAGCGCGTTTTAGTAGTACAGGGTGCAAAATATAGAATGTTTCATCAACGTGATTGAAGCAACTTGTACGTTTCATGTAAGTGATGAACGATCAGGTCGGTCTGGTGAGGATACCCCTTCAAGTCGTGCTCTCGATATCAATCAAACTGTTACGAATTTTGTAGAAGGTTGTTCGGGCTGATTTATCGACGTGCACCTCGTGTTACTTCCTTTTTCTCTCTGATACTACTGCCATGTTCTTCGAATGTACAGCACCTTATCTCACAACAAGACCGAGTTTAACGGGAAGCACATTTGTGTCCTTTCTCAAGAGCGGTCGGTAGTTGGAGGACACGCTTTCGACTGTCAGTACCTTAACTGATCCTATGCAGGTACCCGCCCAGCCGCCAGCTGTCACGCTTCCAACACGCTTCAGATAATACTCGTCAGGAATGTTGTTTCAAGATTCGCTTCTCTGCGCTTAGCTTCGCTTAGCAAATTGTCAACCCTTCTGCCACGTGTATGCAGCACATGGTCTTAGAAATGGCTTTGGCTCCCGATCATAACCGCGCACACCCGTGGAGCTCCCTCATCTGCCTTGATCGACTTCTGATCACAGCCTGCTTGACTCTGGACATCCTGCCTATATGTCTGTCGACCAATGTTGGCTCTGCCAAACAAATCTTTCAGATGCCCCCTGTTTTCCTTCCGCGGGCTTCAAGAAGGGGCTTGAACATGAATTACGCAAGGTAGTGTCGGCAGATCTCACGGGTGATGATCGCCAGGTACGGTGTGTTGATCATTGTCAACTGCGGTACATTCCGTCGTCCGCCAGCTCCAGCACAGTTTGTACGCGTTCTTCTCTTTGATCGAGGTGGTCTGGGCTGTGGCCGATCCATGGTTCGGATACCCGACTAGATCCCTCCATCAACGGAAAGGAAAGGATGTGACGATGCTGAAGGAGATGGATGATGTTGCTTCATATGGTCTGGGCAGCAGCCGTTCCGGGCTCTTGACCGCGTCTATTTTGATCTGGTCTACGCAATGAAATGCACGGCGCTCCAGACCTGTCTATGGAGTACAGTCCGTCTAAAAAGTCTATCTGATCCAGAACATTCACGTTTATGGAGCCCAATTGATCACGTTCATATGTCAAAGAACACTGTCCATGCGCCCCGCCTTCGGGCCAGCTTGGTCATCATAACAGTTTATTGGAGCGAGCGAACAGGTTCCGAACAGATAGCAATACGAGACATCTTTTTGACTCGTTCCTGTACCATGCCGAAACATGACGATCCGTTCTCGTCGCGTCGACAGCTGATTTGGAAGTGAGACAAGTCACGTCAGTCGCACCTACCGTACATCACGCACTAGGCAGGCAATACAGGTACAGTCGGATACACACACAGAGAGAGACCCCTGTGCGAAACTGGTACTTCTGGATGACATCGTCTAAAGAGATTCGCTGTTAGTGCCAGATACGCTTTCAATGCTGGTTTAGCATTCGGACGAGTTCGGTCCCCAAGGCCAGTCCGGATGGATCTTTGGTAATCGTGGCAGGTACATGTATAGGCACCGGCGTCGCAGCGCGAACTTTCGAACGTACGACCGCAGATGCGGCGATTGTGCGATCACGCAACCATGCTCGCTATCTCACGTACCGACACGATCAAAATCACTACAGCGACTGCACTGATGTGTGTTCCGCAGGTAGGTAACGATGGGATCGCTAATGTACACGCCAGCTATGCAGCCACAAAAGTACTGGTGCAATCATTGGAGCATAAGTGGGATTTTAAGTTTGTGTAGATACGGTGCCGTGGGCTTGTCTACGGTAATGATTATACGATGATATATCCGCCCGTCGTTTCGTATGCGTGCCTGTCGTCGATTGGTAGTCTAACAACCAGAAAGCCTAATCAGACAGTTCAATCAAAATATATACACACCCTGGGCCCTGCGCTGCGGCTGCATCTTAAACTCGACCGGAAACAGGAATTCTTATTATTTCTTTTCACTTACTGATAGATATATCGGGGGTTCTACCGATCAGCGCTCCCGGACTCCATGGCGATTGAGAGATCAGTGAGCGGTGCCGTGGACTCCACAACGATCACTGCTGCTGCTGCTGTATCTTCTGCTTGATCAGTTGGGACGCTGTCAGATGCACCAGGTGGCGCGATCTGTTTATTACTCTGTAACTTGGCGCACGGTATGACGTTTACGGAATTGAAAATATGAGAGGCACGGCGCTAGTCGCTAGGGTGAACCAGAGATCTCCCTCCACGGGACCAAGGTGGCAAACTCAGCTTCTAGTCGTCCATCTTCGTTCGACTGTATGCGCAGGCGGCATGTCAACTTGAGTGGATAAAAGACAGTATCAAGCGCAGCGAGGCCCGAACGTGTACGAGCTCCATGATTGCGGAGACCTGGGAAGTGAAGCGCGGCAGGCATGCATCAAGTTGAGTCGGTTCAGAATCTCGACATCAACGCGTTCTCGTTCTCGGCGATAGCTTGCGGCACGCTCTTTTGCGGAAGCTTTGCCTTGAACTCGTGCTTTCAACCACAAATGAGCGTAAAGTATTCAGGGGTTGAAGGAGAATTAGGGCGAGCACGATGGGCTGTGCTGGAGGGGTGACCCGGGCTCGTTGGAACTTGGAAGCAACTTTATTCAAAGTTGTCCTTTTCTCTCATAATAGTTGTCCCTGACAGCCCTTTCTTTTCACCGACTCACTTCCGGCCCTCTCTCTTTTCTCTGCCCACTTCTGACACCGTGATTTCCATTTGTAAGTTCGGATTTTCCAACTTTGAGTTCCCTGATCCGACTCGAGCCTACCGATCTCACGCCCTTAAACCCTCTGCTGGCAAGCAAGCAGCCCCGTGAGTGATCCGGTGATGGCATGAGTGCTGTTCATCCCACAGACACCCACCAGCTGGCTGACAGGCTGCTTGCTGCTTATCCGTCGCTTGATGATTCCCTCGCTGCGACAGATCTGCTACGCTACCTCTCGAAGTAACACGTCAGAGCAGACGGGTGAAAGAACTATAGAGTAAATACTGCGGTTTGCGCTGACTCAAGGGGTTCCTGCTATGCGGTAAATCAGCAGTTCTGAGAATGAGGCTTGATGCAGCTGCCTATGGCGATGTGTTGCATCCGAGCGTCTGTTTCTCACTCTGCGTTAGCGAGTCACCGACGATTACATGCATGTACTGTAGCAAGCGGATGGTAGAGTAGACTAGAGTAGTTAGTAAGTAGTAACCTGTAAATCACCTTGCCGATCTCCCATCATCTCTAGAAGGCAATTATCAGTATAGCCCCTGCCCCTGCCCCTGCCCTTGCCCCTGCCTTCGCCCTTACGCCTGCCGCTCTCACTCCCCCTCTCACTCTCTCTCTCACCCTTCCCCCGTGTTTCTATATCTCTTCCGCCCTTCGCCCTTCACCATACAGCCTGGACCCTCTCTCTCTCACTCTCCCCCGTTGTGCTCATGTGCGTGCATACACGCACCCATACACGCACTCACATGCTCCTCTACCATTACCACACCATACCTCACCTCACTACTCGCACTTATTAGATTCTTAGGTCTCAAGATTTATGTTGTCCAGCATACCAAACAATAATGCTTTCCTAGTCCAAAATTGATCGGCGGGTGTCATTGCTTTCCACTACCATATCAATCCATATCGGCCACCAGTCCGACTCCATGACCCGCCGAGATACGGCCAGGGACAGCGACAAAGTCAAGAAGTGATCGGATTGACAATAACGGGCCTCGCAACTAGCTTGTGCCAGTGGACTCTCATCAAGACAGCATACGATCCACACAACACAAGGCACAGTACACGAGCTCTGCACTCGTTGGTCCTGCACTCCGCTCGACTCGAACTCGATTCATCTAACGCCTCTATCTCGCCTCGTCGATCACCCTCTGCTTCGCTCACAACCCGATGTTTCTCCTCGAATAACACTCATCCCATACTCGTTTCTCTATCGCTACATCGGTCGCAGATAAGCATCCCTCTGCATCGTTGAACCAAAGCAACACCCATCTCCTTCTAGCTCAACATTTTCAGAATGGGATCGCCTCGCTCGCAATTGCCGGATATACCTCCATCCTCTATCCCTATCCCCGGGGGCTGGATGATCAGTATGGGATCCAATGCGGTCGCTGGACCCAGCTCTGAGGGCGCTCTCCCTCGGAAACCCTCGACGTGCGTATCACAATCTGAACCGACTGTAGCATCTTTCACAAACGCCAGTGAAAATGCTGATCCTGTTGACTGCAGGTCGTCGCCTCCGAAATCGCCTTCATCAGCACCACCAACACCTTCGGTCATCTCGGTGACTCATCCCTCGCAATACATTCACACGCATCACCCGCGCCGTGGATCAATGACCCCTCTAGGTCTCAATCTGATATCTCCGGTACCTCCCCCTGGCTATCGGGACGGAGCTCAACAGCCGTCAACATCGCGAAGTGTAGGATTCCAACCGGGGTACAATGTTGTTGGAGGTGGAGATTTAGTAGGCATTTCGCCTCCCAATCATCACCTCGCGCATCGACGTGGATCTGCAGCCAGCACTACGTCTACACTCACACAATCGCGACCACCGCCCCACATCCAGCCGCAACATGCCTTCTACCCCCCAAACTGGAACGCAGGTCGTCGTCGTTCTTCCCTCACTCCCTCTGGTCCTAGTCTAGCGGCACCGTCACCTACACGTGCACACGCCAACGGCAAATCGTCTCGTCCAGTGAGTAGCGATGGCTCAAATGCGCCTTCACTTCGTGGATTCCCGAAAGGTACCGAACTGGGTCATGACCATAGTCGACAGGACGGACCTCCGGGACCAACATCAACTAATTCAGACGTATACGCGCGACGTGGAAGCTTGCCTCACCTGGGTTATGGAGGGTGGACGGGACATCAGAGAGTATGGAATCCAGTGCTGCCTCCCCCTCGAGGAAGCGTGGGAGAGGGCCATCAGGAGGACGCGCTGTCGGATTTCAAGTTCGGGTCGGTCAGTGGACCCTCCGCCGCTGCTGCTGCTCTCAGAAACGTCGAGCTGTCCCCGGAAAGCGGACGACGTGCATCGTTGAAGAGAAAGGAAGATCTGGACGTATTTGAACAAGCGGAAGAAGAAGAGGCCGAGAGGCAACGAAGGGCTTTCTTGGCGGCCACTTATGGCGCGGATGGCAAACGGGCAAGGGAGAGACTGAGTATCGGCGGACAAAGTGGTCAAGGCCCATCACCGGGCACTCCCGCGGGCGGTCTGCGAAGGCAATCGCTCATGCTCTGGGAAAGAATGGGTATGAACCGAGCAATGGAGGACGCGAGCCCTAGCTCAGCTCCGCCCGTCCCGTCATCATCATTGACACCAGGTAGCCTGCTGTCAGAGTCAGATTTCGGCCAACGACGTGGAAGTTTGCCCATAGCTATTCCTGGCGGTGGTCTAGGCCGGACATCGTCTCGTCGTTCCAACAGGGATATCAACAAACACGCTTCGCCAAGCAATACCAACCCTGACGCTTCCATGGACACGGCGGAAGAAAGTGAAGAGGAGGAAGAAGAAGAAAACGAAGACGAGGAGGCACAAGGTGATTATCTCACAGGTCCCTCAAATGTGAGTCATGCTAGGATCCGTTCACCGCTGACATTGTAGAACCTAGCAGCGCCTGTCAGACCATTACCACCGCTGCTGCCATTGTCAGATCCTGGACCTCGCCTATTACCATCGACTTTGGCTTTGCATCGCGCGAATCATCTCCTCCAGTCTCGAAATCTTCAGTCAGAACCTTTGCCCCATCCTCTGCCTCCTTCTCTTCATCCGCCCGATCCAGTCGATGTGGCGGAGTTTGACATCGATTTCATCCTTGCCGGATCTCAAGCGCAACTCGGTGGCCAGGTCAAGACAAAGAATGCTCCTGTCGACATATTGCGAACGGCGCCTAGCCACGACTATCTTGCCACCCCAACGCTGAGACTCGGTGGCGAAGAGGAAGATACCTTCGCCAAGTTCGTTGGCGAATTCGATGACGAGTATGGTGGGCGACGGGGCGAGTGGACGTTCCGATCATGCCCTGCTGCTCACCCGGGCTCGCTTTCGCCTGTGGATCCGCTCGAACAATCGTCTAAAGCCCATCCTAAGGCGGAGTGGGAATCCTCTGGTGCTGGCAAGTATGAGTTATTCCCCAACGGCGAGGTGAGATCGATCGCTACCGGCACCACTTGGCGAGTCTATCGGTTGGGCAACCGTGAATATGAGCTGGAAGAAATCAAGCCTGTAGCTCATCAAGCAGCGTCGCCCGCCGGTGCCTACTCTGGCGGCGAACGATACGCGTTGGCTGGCAAGTCTGTACATCGGGATCAAGGCGGCGTGAAACTCCCTCATTTCAATATCAAGTCATGGTTACAGCACTCTCACTCGCAAAGGTCTGATTCCACCATCCCTTCCACTGCCTCGTTGTCGGGTGTGCGTGTCGTGATTGACGACAGTCCCAAAGTGGAGCGAACGGAACGACTGGACAGTCAGGCGTCAACGGTCACGATGACTCCAGCTCTTTCCCAAAGCGCGCCGTTCGGAGGACACCCTATGCTCGCGACAGCCTCCTCGTCATCTAAAAAGGATCGAAAAGAGGAATCAACACCAGCAGCCAAGGAAGAGAAACATAAATCGAAAGTGCTGAGCAGGCAAAGAAGTAAGGAAGACAGTGAGGGGAAAAAGGAAAAGGGCTTGGGCAACGTATTGAAGCGAGGATTCTTCTCGTCCATCAAACATAGCAGTTTGGGAGGCTCGTCCGAGGAGAAACGGCTTCAAAAAGAGCAGCGGCAGGAGCGGGAACGCGAAAGGGCACAGGCGCACTCGTGGTCGGGCGCATCCAATGTTCAACATCATGGCTGGTTCAGCGGTAGCTCCAGAGGCAGTGACGGGATGACCTACCGAGGACCTTCTCCCTCCGACCGTCAGCCGACACAATCAGTTCAGACGACTTCCAGTCATAGTGCTGCGAGCTCGAGCGATGACAGTCGCAGTGCCCCTTGGTCCTCTGGCGAAACCCACGCCAGAACAGTTTCGTCGTCGGCAACAAGCGGCGAGGGTGACTCCTATGAAAATCTTCGCCATTGGCCCAACTGGAGGGAAGGGAAAGCATGGGCCGGTGTTCCCGAAGAAGCGGTAGCTATGATTATCCCTCTCGAGGAGATGGCTGCCACTCGGCCTTCGCTGGCCTCGCAACCCCCTTCCGCCCACCCTTTCTTCATGGAGGGGTCTAAGCAAGTCCTCTTGGTCTGGTATGTCCCGTTCAACTCGGAGTACGACGACTCGGAAGCTCGACCATCGACCGCGTCTTCCCGAGCCTCGACATCGGACCCTTCGCCCCAGTCTTCCGTATCAGGTTCTGCGATTCAGGTTGGCTCTATGCCGAAACTGCAAAAGTTGCTTAGGCGACGAGTGAGCAAAGACAAGGATGTTCTTAAGAAAGAAACGCAAGGCTTGTCGAACACGCAATCACCTAGCAAGCCGCTCCGCCAAGGACCCGCCTATCCTCCTTTGCCCTTCCGCTCATTCAGGGTGGTAGCTCGAGTAGTTAATACGGAAGATCTACGATCTGAATCCGACTCAAATCCCCCTTCGGCTTCGACATCTAAGCCTGTCTCGCCATTTGAGAACTGGAACAAGTCGAAAGATCAGAACCTCTTCCTCTCCTCTGCGAACCCAACGTCAACCGCGTCAACCTCGCCTTCGACACACCCTTCACCCTCCTTCCAGGCACAAACGAAAGCGCAGGATGCAGTGACCACCCAAGTAGCGATGACAGGTCGAAATATGCCGACAGTCATCGCAGTCTGCCACTCCAGGGCTCAAGGTGTGGAATTCGTCCTTGAGGGGCTGGACAGGCTTGGGTTGTGCAAAGGCGAGTCTGCGTGGGGGCCGACCGGGTATGAAGAGTGGAGAGGAACGGGTCTCAGTGAGAAGGGTAGACAGTTGCTGGACATCCTGTGGGCAGGCTGTACAGGTGTCATGGGTCTCTCGGCGCTCTGAGCTGGAGGGCGAGGGGCAGCGGTCGAGATATGCGGGAGTTTGCAATCGGAGGGCAGTGCTTTGACTAAGGGAGTCGGAGGTCAGGGGCGGTAGCAGAAGCTTGCCACAATCATCATATTATCATCATGATCATCACCACAGCATGTTATGTTCGTATAACGTACACCGAATACCACACACATAGCACATATTTCCTCATCATTCCACTCGTTTTATACCGTACCACCTTGAAGGAGACCGACGACAGTGATCGTTGTTCTTGTTCCGTCTTCTCATTTTACTACTACTACTACTACTACCCTAGATTTTCCTTTTTTCCTCTAAACGTCATAACGATACTGCGGATCGCATCCTGATCCGATACATGAAACATATCACCTTCTCGGCACTCTCAATACGATACATATAACTAGGAGGAGGGCCAGGATAAGTGATTGAGAGCAGAGGTGAGGGCATAGTAATAGTGCGAATGCAGTACATGATGTATGTATGTCTTCTAAGCCCGGTACATATCGTGCAGTCAAGCGATTGGAAGCAAGACCAAGCCATGAGGTGTGGACTGTAGGCGTTACATTCTAGATAGATAGAATCATGAACCAGATGAAGAGACCAACATGATGAGCGAGGCGTCGTGGGCTCATCCTTCATGTCTAGGAGGCTCGATCAATTCTGCTTCCCATACCCCTCTGCCATCGGACAAGCCAAATTCATGAGCCAAGTGTGGCGGAAGATAGGAGTCGAGTAGGATGATGCGCGAGAGGGGAAGTCGGCGATGGCGGCCGCGAAGGATCAGGCAACCGAATGGAGAAAAGAAAAAAAAAACGATTAGCGAATCAGAAGACTTCCCACCTGCGCATCGTATGCACGAATTCTCGTCCCCCGTCCAATTCTCCAATCGAGAATGGTGGCTAAAAAGAAAAAAAACCTGAACTCACCGGAGCCCGTTGAAACCTATAATCCGACCGCCGTCACTCCACATCTGGCGAAGCTCATCAACCGTGAGATCGGTCTCCTGAATGATATCGTTATCGAGGAAGTATCGCCTCATCGCGCCGTTCAAGAAGTACGCCGACGCCGACGCCGTTGCTCCCTCCTCACCTCGCTCTTGGGGTGTGGTGCCGCGCCGTGTCAATCTTGGGGTAAGCCACTTGCGGGTCGTTTCGGGATTGTGTTTCTGGTTATGACCGGTCGTTGAAGCGGTAGAGGTGGATGAAGAAAGAGGTGGAAGTACGGCGATGTTCGAGGTGGTAGTTTCGAGGACAAGAGAAGAAGTATGCAATAATACTTCGGGATGTACATCGGGCGGAAGGAGTGCTGATAGTCGTAGAAAAAACGGATGTCAGCGTTGTTTCGCGCTTTGCGTGAGATATCAATGACGCAAACAGGTTCTGGCTCTGAGCTACAGGTTCCTGTAATCCTACTACGTGTATCCGTATCGGAAGCTGACATATCACTCACCGCCTCCCCGAGCGTATGCCGTATCGTACATCCCCCTATCTGTAGTTTTGTACAGCCTCAGGTCGAGCTCGTCGCTATCCTTCTGCGAGAGATCCGTAACTATCGGATCGAGAATAAGGGGTCGCCTCGCTGTCGCTGTTGCTGTCGTCGGTGTTTGTTGCTTTTCGGGGGTGGCCAAGGAGCTCGGGCCTAGGTCGGATTGCGAAGTCATTTCTGACCTACCTTTTGGAAGGGGCGAGGTTTCAGGTACTAGTCGAAATGGCCCTGTTGATATCGATAGATGGATTGCATCATAGGGTATTCACAGTATAGCTTGCATGTCAGCCGAACACCGTTCGAATGGGATGACCGACTGAACAGGCAGTGCGCAAGGTTCGGCGCATGGCTCTCTCTGTGAGCGAACAGGGGCAAGAGCAGAGAGGAGCGAATTGCTCTCGTTCCTCGCTCACCTGCGTCTCTGGGTGCCGGCACCACTTGGACTTCGAGTTTACTACCAGGATGTAGCACTACTCGGACCTGTCGTCGAGTTGCACTTGCCATGATCAGCCACAGAATCACTTAGGACGTGTCTCTCCGGAAATCCGCCTAGCCTGGATCACTCACCCTCCAATCGCCTCGCACCTCCTTTTCCTTGGCCTCCAGTGCGTCCTTCAGCAACTCCCAGAGCCGCTGGTCGCCCATCCACTCACCCCATACCTCCGAGCTGTCTCTCTCCCGGAAATGAGCATGTGCCTCTCTCAATCTCAGGACGTGGTAATCCAGTAAAGGGATGGATGACCTCTCGATTGGAATTGTGGATTCATGAAGCGAAGGCGAGGTGTACCGAAGGGTCGTGAAGAGGGCCTCTGGTCTTCTCAGTGATGATACAGTCCGTGAAATCCCGGAAGATAGTGTGCTGGTCGCATTTGCCTGCGAATGAGAGAAGCCAGTCCGAGCGTCAATATATGCATGCTATGTGTATGTATAGTAACTGATACTACCAATGCTGTGCTGATAAACAATATCATGAGACAGATATGATTGGTCGACACAAGGTCCCCCGGAGAGTGGTGTACGATTCGAAATAAGAGAGAGATAAAGGAGATCGCGATCATACAGATTTGGCATTCAGTACACTCTCGTCTCCTCCTGCACGCTTCTCCTTGAGCTCCCAATCGATACCGTAGCCCGTGTCCTCCTGCGACAGAAAAGAGTGTTCGAATCAGCATCAGCATATGTGAGGAACGTGCGATACCAGTTTCGGGGTGAACTGTCACCGTGGTGAGAACGGAGAGACGAACCAGACTCACAGCAAACTGCCAGTCCTTTAACGCTTGTATGGCCGCCTGTCCCCATTCGCCAGCTCGCGATTCATCGGAATTGAGTGACTCGTCGTCACCTCCTGCCAGATTGACGACCTGGCAAAGGCTGAGATTGGCAGCCGAGATGAATCCGGCTTCGACGGCTTTCACGAACTGCAGCTTGAGGTGGGCATAAAAGTTGCCAACTGCGTTCGGGCGAGAGGAATGTGTTCACAAGAATCGTCAGTAACGACCGCTGCTTGTATTCGTGCTTGAAGGTGATTGAAATAGATGGACGGGGTTGTCGACATAAAGGAAAGCAGAGCTCACTGTTGAGAATCAGGATAGGTAACCGGTGGATGCCTAGCTGATTCCATGTGATCATCTCCAGCACTTCTTCGAATGTACCAAATCCACCAGGTAGTACGATGAACCCGCCTTGAGAGAGCTTGGCCATTTTCATTTTCCTCTATTGGGCAGCGATTCCAAGCTCATACTCAGCAAGCGATCTCTAAGACCGTCTTTACGTACCGCTCTGACCACTCTGGGTGAACTCACCTCGTGCATGCTTCCCACGATGTCAGTGGTGAACCTGCCACCGGACTCATCGGTCAAAATGGTCTCGCCCGTTCCCTCTTGACTTGCTCCATTCCCGTTCACATCCGATGCGCGGGATAAAGACGATTCTCCGTTTGTCCCGGGGGCGGGTGTATGCTCCGATGCTCGCTCGGTGAGAGCACGAGGGATGATGCCATGCACATATCCTCCAGACTGCAAAGATGCCTGTGAAACGACTCCTGCATATGTGTGCCAGAATCGGAGTCAGCCCTAAAGATCTTCGCCTGATCTGGATGATCTGGGATATCAGCCGAGCCAACAGAGGAATATCCAAGTCATTATGAGGTGCAGTATGAAGAAGAAGACTCACCCATGATTCCTCGTCTTCCACCACCATATACTAGGGGTATACTCTCGTTTGCTAGAGCCTGACCAACGGACTCAGAAGCTATGGTGTATAGCTTGAGCTTGCCGGGCGAGCTTCCGCAGCTACAAGGCAGGTATCGATCACCCTAGGTCAGCTGAGATGTGCCTAAAGTTCATCGAAAGGTGGAAGTACGCTTACAAGACGCAAACTGGCTTCTTCAGCCCCTTGTTGGCAGAGAAAGGCGATGGTACAGACATTGTGGGGTACAACTACCAATAGGACTGCGGTCGAGTAGTTAAGATCTGGCGGCGTGACGATTAGGTCTGTACAGGCCTTGCGATATGATATATGCTCTACGGAATCCGATAGTGACTTGTGATCGCCCGCGCCGAGGTCTAGTCTGACGTTGATCGATACAAAGGTTGTCCGACGCTACTCGTTTGTGACAATCGGGCTTCTCAGAGGATCCCAAACCAGATCAACACTTCAACACTGATCGAGTCATGCCCATTGCCCGGTGCACGAATGTTCCTGTCATTTCGGACCATGACCATGACCGGCATGGATCATAGCCTTTAGAGACGCCGGTGCCCCACACTGCTAGAAGCGGCATCTGCCACACTTGGGGGAATCGTTTCTACGAGGTTCAATAACGCCGAAGAAGATAGGCACCCGAGACGATTAGGCGCGACACTGGTCTATGGGATGATGCCATGCACGGCGTGTAATGCTCATATTTAACGTTAACGTGTGGTGATTCCCATATCGTGGGCATCCTCGACTGTCATAACTGTCATCTTGACCGTCCATTTTGCTTTACGTTCGGGTCATAGCTAGACGCTTCATCACCGTTCCAAGAGCAGCTCGCAGCCGCCTTATAGAATCAACCATAGCGATTCCTCCAGAAAACCGCTTACCACATCTCACCTTGCGACCCTCCATCAAAATGTTCATCCTTGTGAGTGATGAGAACGACGCGCGCCGTGATTTGCTCACAACAGGCGGGAAGATCAAGAAGAAGATATGGATGGCTACGACTGTCTTTGTCATCAACACCTCTCAGTGTACCGTAGCTCCTTGTGCGACCTATGAGGACCGACTTAGAGCCGTACATGCGAAGCATGGCAGGCGCTGACCTGTGCCCTTATCTGTATACAGAACTGGTTCTGGGATGTTCTCTCTTCATTGGGTGAGCTTTATCCTGCCCGGCCGACAGGACTATAGCTGACTTTGCTGCGACAGGTCTCATGAATAAGAGTATGTTGCATTTCGCGCCGACTACCGATACAAAAACATTATTTTGGACGCCTCGGGAACCACCAAGAGTGTGATGGGTAGACTCGGGACTGACTGAACTGTTATAACAGGCGCCAAACTCTTGTTCTTGGGTCTCGACAATGCCGGAAAGACTGTGAGTGTCTCTTAGTACATTGAAAACAAACCACGATCAGTTTGCAATGTGGATGCATGCTAATTGATTCGTGTTGGCAGACCCTACTCCACATGCTCAAGAACGACCGACTTGCCACCCTGCAACCTACCCTCCACCCTAGTGCGTACACAATTCTTCGATGATGTCTAATCGCCTGCGTCAATTAGATGGATCGCGATAGCCTGACTCATATGTGCCTGTGCCGCTTGCAGCCTCCGAAGAACTCGCTATCGGAAATGTCAAGTTCACGACGTACGATTTGGGTGGACATATGCAGGCTCGACGATTGTGGCGAGACTACTTCCCAGAGGTAGACGGCATCGTTTTCCTTGTTGACAGTGCCGACTCGGAGCGATTCGCCGAAAGCAAGGCTGAGCTTGATTCGCTGTGTGAGTAGAGTGGAATGATGCCTTGTCCGCAATCCCCACCTCAGCTGTACTTGCCGCTCTGTCCTAGCAACTGTCCAAAACCGATCATGTGAACTGACGTTATCGACATATCTCAGTGTCCATCGAGTCACTCGCCCAAGTACCTTTCCTCATCCTCGGAAACAAGATCGACGCTATGGGTGCCGTATCTGAAGAGGACCTGAGAATGCAGCTTGGTCTCTACCAGACTACCGGAAAGGTGAGTCGGCCTATCATTCAGCAATGAGATACTATGGCATGCGTGAATGTGTGAGTCACCCGGCTGACGTAGATATAAATTGTGGTATACAACTCAGGGCAAGGTCCCTCTTCGAGACATCCGACCTATCGAGGTATTCATGTGTTCCGTCGTCATGCGACAAGGTTACGGCGAGGGCTTCAGATGGTTGAGTCAATACGTGAGTGGTGGTCTTGGTTCCCCGCGCCGCATTTCGACCACTTCATCACACGTTATCATCTGGCTAAGACCCCTATGTGATGCTCATTTGCAGATCTAAGCTGTGATTGAGCGAGCGACGACGACGACGACTAGTCACAGGGAGCACTAGGATGTCGCGGTCGACGATCATGTGATGTGATTGACGATGAGCAGTGACGGTGTTGGAGTCGAGGGTACGCAGGCCGGGCAACGTGAGGGCAGCTGCGTGTACAAGAAAAAGATTGGATCCGCTCACGGGCGAAGATAGAGGAGAGCTTCTGGTCGCCCTTTTTCCGCTTTTTAATTCACAATTCCCTCCACTTTCATGACTTTACCAACGATGCAGCTTCTTATGTCACCTAGGTCTCTTCCTGGGCAAATGGACCGAAATGACTTGCTCACGATTACTGACATCGGTCGTTTCGCAGGAGACGAATGCACAGTACAAGACACCGAAGGGCCTGTCAATCGGATGCATTACTGACCAAGCGCGACTACAAGCGGAGTTTGACGTCGAGAGATTTGCTGTTAGGAACGATTGCGAGTATCTGACCTGGTGAAAACCATTCTGCCTTCCAGTAACATGGACTTCAAGACCTCATCAGCGCTTAGACTGATCAGTCCCCTCAGCTGCTCCTCCACCTCATCATCGCCTCCCAGCTCGGCATCGACGAACTCATATACATCTGGTCGGACGAGCCCTGACTGATGATCATGCTCTTGCTGATGTCCGGAGATACCTGTCGAGGAGGTGGAAGCGGCGTAGCTGGGAGTGAGGAGTTCTGAGATCTGTTCGACCCTTCGTTCGATGTCTACGTGGTCTACACACGTAGCAGATCGGTCATTCGCTTGAGGTTGCAGTTGATTGTCAGTGACAGAGTCTCGCTCCCTTCGACCGCAGGCACACTCCCTAAACTCGACCTTTATTTTGCTACATCGGAGCGGCACAATGCTAGACCTCACGACGCCCGTCACGACCACCCTTTCCAGACCTTGGGGGAAGTTGAAGACCAAAGGCATAAGAGCTAAAGTGACGCCTTCGTCCATGAATAAGTTCCATTCCGCCTTGATCTTGTGGCGTCTTCGATCATGTGTGATCCCACATCGCTGGAGAGTCCGCTCATCTCCGTACCGCGAGCTGAAGAAAACGCGGAGCATAGCCTCATTATATGTGGGGTATATCAGAGTAAGGTTTTGGGTCACGGACGAAGAAGAGGTAAATGCCAGTAGGAGGAAGTCTAGGAACGGATGCCGAGGTATCTTGATGATGTCGGTTCGTGGGGTGATCCAGTTCCTGTTCAACCAGTCTGCTAGTTCAGAGATGAAGGTCGGGTCGAGTTCTAGGTGGTCTAGCTTTGGGAACAGCGGTGTGCAATCAGACTTTGCAGGTGCGAGATTGGGATTGGGATCAGGATCCGGAGCGGAGTCCGACTTTGAGTTCATATTGCTGATAGCTGGGAAGAGGTCCAGCAGGTGTTCCGAGGTCATCATCGAAGGGAGGGAGCGGATGATGATAATTCTCGAGTGGGACAAAAGCTCAAACTTCCTTGTATGAGTGTGCACTGTCGGCTTGGACATGTGATCGGGGTCTGACTGAGACTTCTGCGAGGGTTCTGCTTGGTATAGAGCACCCAAATCAGTACGCAGAAGATCAAAATCGCAGAGTCAGTCACATCGTATGGGGACCTATACTGTACAGTCTGATGACCCACGTGACCTTTCACACTCTTGCGACGACTCTGCAGCGGAGCCGCGGTCGGAAACAGCCACGTCAGGCCACAACGACCATTTTCTCCTCAGCATCCCCCTCACTTCAATCGACTCTTTCCGCCCCTCATTATCATCAACGCAACTATCATCCTGGTTACTTGCTCCAGAGTCGGAGCTATAAGTTGAGATTAGACCCTTGAAGATCGATTCTGCAGTTCCTGGTTGGAAGTCCAGCTCGCGGTACAACAGCGGCGAGACGAGCTTGTATTGCTCGCTGGAAGTCATCATAAGATTCAAGAGCGACCTTTTGGATCCCTGAAGCTGGAGCTGCTCTGCTACTAGGAGCAGTAGCTCCCTCGGAAGCTGGGTTGCCCGAGTCATTGTGGTGTGACCAATAGGCGGAGAACTGGTGAGAGTTTTTGCTTTTGGAACGAGTCTTTCACCTCCGCAAGGTCCTGCTATATATGTATAGTGTCGCCGATTGTCAGTTTATGGACTGTAGCAGATTGTCTCAATGCATTTCGGTCTTTTGATCGCAAGATACCTCTGCTTATCCTTTGTGAACGCTTTGTATGAAAGGACCACGATATTTGTAGAGATGACAAGGGCTCGCTCAAAAATCATTACGGCCAGCAACCAGCGATGTCACAGCAAAGGCTCTTTGGTCAAACGCGATCTTTCCAATGATACCGTATATGCGTATGCATTCTCTGGAACTGACTCTGGAATGCCGAAAATCTTGGCTGCGATATCACTGTCAATTAGGTCGACGGAGATGATTAGAAGACCGCTTGATAGGGTGCCACTTGCCACTCACCTGCCATTCACAGGACACAGGTGGGAATCCCGTTCCATGAGCCCGATCATCGCACAGAAAGTTCCCGTCATCTATTACAGCTTTACTTTCATATCTCATCCTTTCATACATAAAAACACGGTAGACCACAAATATAGCATAGCTCGCATTGAGAAGCAAGTGCATACATGCGATAGACCTGATCAACTCGATAACGAACTACGACAGAAGCGGACATAGGAAGCCATCCACTCATCAGGATCATTGTATACGAAACAGTGAAGACAAGGCCAAACACATTGACACGGTGCTCGCATCAGCACACAACCATGGAAGTAGACACGGACCGAGCGATAACAGATGATGAGCGCATGGACGAAGATTATCCCGTGGGAGAAGGTGAAGCTGGTATGATGGAAGATTCTGACGGGGACGAGATGATGGGCGATGAGATTCAGGATGATCAGGAATACGAGGAGGCGATGGACGAGGAGAATATGGAGCCTGAGTTGCACACCACTCAGGCGAAGGAGACCGAAGTCGTACCGCCCGTAGAGAATCCGCTCTCGGCAGTAGGAGTAAGCGAACCGCCTATACCTTTCACGCCTACCCAGACGCCGCCGGTGGTCACGCCCTTCCCAGACCCAGCTTCCTCAGCCTCAGCGGGATTCTTTGGACCAGGTTCAGTTGCGGCTTCGGCTTCAGGCTCCACATCAGCAAGGCCGTTTGAATCCCCACCGGCACCTGAAACAGAGATGACACCTGTACCTCAGGACGGACATTCACATACGGTGTCAGAAGACACCTCAGAAGAGGTGACGACATCGACATCAGAACAACCTCGACCTCCTTTGAATGCGGACGATGAAGGGAAAGAACATGTCTCTCACCCACCTCAAACTGTTGCCACTACAGAAGAGGCCCTCGACGTACTCAAAACTCATCCTTCAGCAGCAGATGAAGCTTCCTCCACTTCTCTGACCCATCCTTCAGCAGACGACATGCCAGCGCAAACTGCGTCGATACCTACCGTTCCCGAACCGCCTAGCAACGGCGGCATTGTTCCTGTTGAGGCTGAGTCGTCCAAACGAGTGCTTTCAGGTGGACCGACCTCAGCGTCGGGCGCAAAAGATATCGAGCGTGTCAGCGACGTTGACGAAGGTCATGATTTAGGAGTCGAGGACGCAGAGGAAGACTTAGAGGTGTACTACGACGATGAAGATGCAGGAGAAGAAGGAGGCGGCGAAGAAAACGAAGACGACGAAGATTATTCCATCGATGTCCTTAACTTGCCTCCCGTCATCGTCCACTTGCCTCACTCTGGCGCCAGGTCTCTTTTCGTACCGTATGAGAGCGATCCTGACACTTTGCCAATCTGGCTCCGTGATCGCCAAGAAGAGCTTGGTGAGGCTAGCTTGGCCGATGTCTGGGACGCTATACGAGCCGAGTGCGTGAGAGAAGGTTTGGGCAAGAACGGGGCGCTGGTCATTACTGAAAAGCAGATGGACCTCAAGATGAACGAGGTGAGCAGATCACCCCACTCTGCCCCTACACTCCGGAACCTTTGAAGCTGACCACACGAATATGCGACCCCTTCCACAGGACGATGTCAACCTTCAGTCTATCACATTCCTTGAACTGATTACCCTCCATCACGAGTGTGGTCTGCCCGAGCCCGTGCAGCTGTATTTGACGTGGGAAGAATCTCGCTTCATCACTCGTTTCAACGCTATTCAATCAGAACTTGAAGCCGTCAGGAGACGACGAAGTGGGAGCGCACAAACAGAAGGAGACGAGCAAATTGAGCCTGATGCTGCTCATGCCGAGAAGCAACAGGCCGCTGCGCGAGTCCAGGCAGTACCTGCAAACACCGAAACATCCTCAGCAGTTGTTCCTGCGACTTCGCCAACTCCTGCTCCTGCTCTCAGACAGCCTGTCAAGGAGGCTGACACTGTCGCTGAAGCGGAGGAAGTGGATTATGAGGTATATGATGACGAGGAATATGCAGAAGAAGCCAGATCCATCGGGGCAGGCGGGTATAGCGATACTGAAGAGGCGAGCAAGGCTGCAAGGGCGGAGAAGCGAGAGCAAGATCGTGAAAGACACAGAGAAGGTCGAGAGGGTGAGTGTGAACGCAACATGTTGAATGAACATTGCTGATTCAAATTGACGCTCCTATGCCAGTCAAAGCTGAATACGCAGAATCGAATGATGAGAAGAACACGCGAGATCTCGAGCGAGAACATCCTCATTGGGCCGAGGCCAGGGCGAGGCGTGAGTGACATGTATCTTCACCAACTCATAGGCGGCACGAGTTTCGGCTGACGAAACATTCACCTTACTAGCCACCGACGCATTGCACTACGAAGGGCCTTCTACCAAGCGCCATATCATTTATCACCAAGACGAGCAACATGAGCCGGAGGCTCTGGCTACAAAAGCCGATCAAGCACCAGATCCAGAGTCTGCAGAACCCATAGAGCGTCAGTCGTAAACGACTTTCACTTGCCAAATCATTGAGTATAAGGAGCTGACATAGGTCCTTTGTCTTCAATCGAACGCAGACACTGATGTCAAAGGTGGAGAGGATGTCGGCGCAGGCGAAGGGAACGAAGAGTATGAAGACCAGGAAGAAGAAAGGGAGGATGGGGTTGAAGATGACGCGGAGGAGGGTGGCGATTGGAATGATGATGGTGAGTTGTAACGATTGCGTATAAATCGTTTTGAGACATGCCTCCCCTCGATTTGGAGTGAGAGCTTACATCGCGCATCTGTTTGACATATACAGGAGGGACCGTTGACTCCGCTCAAGCCACTCACGACGAACAGACTGAATCGAAGCAGACTGAAGGTGAAGAGGACGATATGCAAGCGACAGTACCTGTGCCCATTCGAATCTCAAAAGCGGAGGCTGAACGACTTCGAGCCGAGCAGCAGACCCGACTCGCTCAGCTGCGCCATGAAGGTCTTGGTCAGCAGCAGGAGGTCGGGTCTGTCATCGCTGGGTCCGGCGCTGCTCTTCCCACCCCTGCGGCTGGTACAACTGCTAGCACGCAAGCCGGCGTCAACCAAGTTGCCGACAAAGCTCCGCTTGACGAAGTGGCACTCCAGTACAAGTATACCGGGACTCCCGACGGCTCAGCTGCGCAGGCGAGTCTCAGGATCGACAAGGATGCAGATGCGCAAACAACCGAAGAAGCAGAGCAGGACGCTGAGTATAATGACCTGGTACAACCCGAGGTACCGCTCGATGAGGTTGCCTTGAAGCTCGAAGCCGATTCCGCCCAGGACGAGAGCGCAGCAATCTCACCCGTCGGCTCGAGCCGTGATGTTTCCGAGTCCCAATACCAATCCCAGTTCGCCACTCCTGCTGAGACAACACCAATGGGTACCGAAATCAGCTTGACCGCCTCTGAGGTAGGCGGCGCGCACGCCATCGCTGATCGCGTATTGGGAGCGGACGGTGTCTCGTTCCAACGACCCGAGGTGATTCTCGAAGAAGAGGATGAGATTACCATCAGCGAGAGGGAGCAAATAGTCAATGATCGCGCGGAGAGGCGAAGAGAGGTTGAAGAGCTGCCTGCACCCGTCGATGGTGTAGCTGGTGCGGGTCTCGTGCCTGAGACTGCGTATGAAGATGATAACGAGGCGAGCTACGAGGAGGATGAGTACCCTGGTGCCGAAGAGTACATCGATGAGGGCTATGCGGCGGGTGAGTACTCTGTCTTGTCCGAGCTTGGCATAGCGGTCGTCAGACTGACTCACGCATGGGCGCAATCTATATCCTAGGCGAGTATGACGACTCTGATCTACCTGGTACCATGCCCGTCACACCTCTCGAGACCGAAACAGGGGAAGAAGGGTCACTCAAGTTTTACCCGCAAGGCCATCCCGACGCTGACGAACAAGTCGGAGATAGTGATGGCCAGGCCGACGAGGGCTACAGCGAGGAATACGAGGAAGAAGGCTCCGAGAGGACGCTCGAGGAAGATGACGACGATACGTTCGACTCTTACATTGTATCGGCCGACCCAACGATGACTGAATCTGGTGATACAGATTATCCAACATCGACAGCGGATGATTCGCACACTGCGCCACCATCAGCAAAGAGGACTCTAGACGACGATGAGAGCTTGGAGAGCAAGAGGGCCAGGACGGATGAGACGTCTGAATAGACATAAGTCCGCCTTGCCTGTTCAGCCATGTCTCGCTGTCATCATCGGCAGGTCGCTCCTCCACCCTGTGTATCTGATTATCACGACTCACATGACAATACGACTTATCCCCCCTGATCAACCGGCAGCGCAGGTGTTCTGACGGTACACATCTTGATTGCACATCTGAGGATGAAGTCAGCCGACTACAACGAGACATGCCCGTTAGTGCTCTTTCGCCGAGGACCCAGGGCCACGGTAAGTGCTTTAGTAAGTCAGCCTCGTTTCTTCCAATCATCTTTTCTTTTCTCGGTCGCATCAGCCACCCCAACCTCAAGCTATGTGCTTTCCGATCAAATGATACTTTACGATATGATATGATACGATACATAATACAATTGACAAATATGGCGCAAGTGAGTGAGTGAGTGGGCGTTGCCGTGCGAGTTAGGCAATGTGCAATGGGCAACAAGTGATGTGATAGCGAGAGTGGGTGAATACGTGTATAGTGATGCCCGATAAGAGCATTTTGCTAGCCTCCTGGGCTCAGCTGCTAAATTCATTCATCTACCTGTCTCTAAATGCTTTGTACAGAATGCACATAATGAATGCATGACCGAATTTCCCTCCATGTCAAGTTGTAAGAAAGGGAGAGAGAGAGAGAGAGATAGTGCCCGCAATCCTGTCCTTCTAGGAACGACGCTCGACACGAGATGATCGACGATATGGGACTAGTGAAGATACAGGTACGAGTACTGCCTGTCTAAGCTTCACTGCAAAATACGGACTGCCAAGCTCAGTTCTCTCTAGCTCCACCGTCCATCCAGGTATGAGGCGTCTCGCATGTGATGATGATCTGCAGGTGCGACCATCCAGCATCGACTGCGGATTGCTCCACCTTGTCTTCCCAATCTATTCAACTTTATCAATGGCGATTACATCATTCATTCGCTTCTTACCCTTAAAATGTGGGTGGACTGGCCAGTTGTATGTATTGTATGCAGCTTTTTTCCTCGGCTGAGGTCTCTTTTGACATGTTGCTTCTGGCCGTGGCAAACACTACATACAGTATACTTCCCTTCTGTACGCTGCGTCCTGCAATCATAGGTAGGACGTATAGACGACCGTCAGCCATATCAGTTACGTTTCTGGGCGGGGCGAGGGAAGGAGATGAGTTCAGCGCCCGAAAGCCCGAACTCCCCGGCGCTTCTCTTCGCCTCTTCGCCCTTCTAGCACGAGGAGGTAAGAGGAGGTACAAGCACATAGTGCAAAGACAAACAAGAAGACGAAGCCAGCCAAGACGCACTTGTCGACCTGCAGCTGTCTGTCGCTGATGAATGGTTGAATTTGGTTGGATTCCTCATAGACCCTGAGTTGTTACCTCTCTCCTGCTGCCATAGAGCCGGGGCAAAGGCCCGTACCGCCGGCTGCCTGTATGCTTTCCCCTCTCTCACTGTACGAGCATCTTTACGCGTAGCGTGTAGGGCAGAGATTTCAATTCAGGGTCGCACAAGCTATGTATGATGCATGATGCAAGTGGGGTGGGGTAAAAGGCGTAAAGGCGAAGGGCGAAGGCTAAACCAACAAGCAAATCTTTACTCTTTACTCCACTTGCACGTCCATCAACCACCCAACTGATTGTATGGTGGGATGAGATACGACTTTCGTTTCGAGCGAAGGTTTGCGCTGCATTGCCATTGCATTCACTCACTGAGCATTCCATGGACGTATGGATGGGATTTTCTTTGTTGATCTTGTTCTTTCTTCGTTATTGAATGAATTGTATATGCATGCGTGACTCGTCCAGACTATAGCATACTATAGTGAGTTGTTCTAAATCTCCATCAGCGAAGTCGCCAAATTACACGACAGCAGCAGAGAACGTTTGTTAATCATCAACCATCAATCATCAACCATCAACCATCAACCGTCAAAGTTTCCCGCCTCAAGCCCCCGTTTTACCAACGATCAAATCCGCTTTTCGGATCGAATAACCAGTCGATTGTGAGTACAGGACAGGTGGAGCGGATCACGCAGCTTGAGGTGGTCCCCATCCGAGCGTCAGCGCAAAGCCGCGTACATCAGATTTGACAATTTGGCGCTACGTTGCCTCGTCGTTTCTGGTCAAAATTTTGCGAGCAGGAAACCCAGTGCATCCTCTGAAGAGGCCGAGGCCGCGTTATCTATCTCCTTGTTCGAGCTTGTACTGACTCATCAATCTGCTGTCTTGCTCGACAATCTGCTCATTCTGACACTTCCTCTCCCACTACGTCATTCGGTATCTCCTCTACCACTCTCGCTTGGACACACAGCCTAGATCCCTTTGGTTTATCGATTAAGAGCTCGTGAGTGAATCAAACCAGACCAGTCTTTGAGATGCGACATTCGCCGTTCGGGGGGCTCTTGACCTGCTATCAATCCCTCTCTTATGATTTATCGCTCGACGAACTGACAAATTGCTGCTCGATTTCCTACAGAAAAACACCGCTTCTTCCCCAAGATGTCATTACGAGCTTCCCTCCTCCGCGCTTCGGCCAACGCCCGACTCGTCGTTCACAACCGATCTCTTACCACAGCCACTCTCTCGGCTCGGCCCCTTGCTATACAGCCTCTCCCAGTATGCTCAAACTTGCTCGGCCGAAGAGCATTGAACACCTCCCAGAGTGTCAATGTCACTGCTACCCAGTCTCGAGCCGACGGTGGTGTAGAAGAGCCTCCTCAGGGAGGGTTCAACGTGGACAAGGATACCAGGATGGACTCGTGAGTGACTGTCTCTTCGTACTTATCTCCTGTGAAACGAAAACGAGGCTAGGAGGGTCTCGGGTTTCGGGTCTCGAGTCTCCAGTCGTAGGATCGAATTTGGTCTGGGTGCGGCGATATACATCGAGCTCCACTGGTCTGACCTGAGGAAAGAGTTACAGAGAATGCTGATGAGCGTTGTTACTGTTCCTCTTTCCATCTACGCTGTATATATGTTCATCATCGACCTCCTTGCTCGTGCTTTACCTCTCCTCATCATCGATGACGTCCTTCAACTGGCCTTTCGCTTGGCTCGGCCTAACCTCCAACGAACCGAATCCAAATCGAATTCGTATCTTGTATTTTTCCCCATGGCATGGCAATGGCAAATACACTACCTTGCGCTACGTCCTTCGCTGCCCTACGTCTGAAACCATCCTTTGGCTGTCACGGCACTCGCTTAAACCCATCTGGTCTCGTTCGGTTTTGGCTCGGTCCGCCAACCCCGGAATTAACCATCTTGTTACACCTCGCCTGGTCTGGCCTGGACTTTTCGCTTTCCTGCTATTTTGTGGGGGATCTTCTCCCTTACGCTTCATCTTCATTCTTCATCCTTGTCTATATCCTGCCCTGCTATCTACCTTACCCCTTTCTGCCCCGCTTTGTTCGTTGTCATCTGACACCGACACCTCAACTCACCTTTCCTCCCATGGGGCCCATGCGAAACACCTTTGACTGTTTCATCGCCATGTCATTTACCCTGATCGTTGTGACGTTGCCGCACTCCTCTCCCTCTCTTCTTACCCCTCTCCCGCCGGCAATGCGTCTGTGTGTGTGTCAACGTATCTGGTGTCTCTCATTCGTCATGATTCCTTTGTGTCTTTGCAAAATGACGTTGTGCCTTCATTCTTGAAAATTTTTGGATTGTCTTCTTGGCCTTCATCTTGGGGATTATTCCTTGTTTGTCGAATGATCTACGTTGGATGAAATCTCGCTATTCCGCACTATGCCACGCTGTACCGCCTAACAAACACCGCGCACTTCGACGTCATGCCTGAACACCCGTCCGACCCGACGACTCTTACCGTCATACTCTGATTGATTCTATTCTGCGTTGATCTACGGTGTTCCCCACCATCCATTCATTCTCAATTCCTTGACTCGCATCACCTTCTCTCGGTTAACCTTAAATATATCTGGACCTTCTTCTCGGCTGTTCCCTTGTCTTCCCCATCTCCTTTCTCACCATTCTGACGCTTCTCGCGCATACACACAACCAAAACAAACCAAAACCACTTACCTTCTGAATACCAACTTATACAACTCGGATCTCGTTATCCGCATCTTATCACCTCGTCCTTCTTTCTATTCCGGCCGTCGCACAACACGACCCATATCCGATTCTCTTCCTCGCCCGTTCTTTACCCTCTCCTATATAAACCGAACACTCCTACTCAAACCTGATCTGTGCCGTTGTCGTCTTGACAACTCCTGCGCACATCACCCTTTCAACGGTACTTCTACCGACATAACCTTGTGGTGCCTTCGCACATTGGTTCAAACAAACCCCTTGCAACCCATTTCCTGATCTATCCCGATAATCACTCGTTCATCTCCCCTTGTTCCTCTTGTACCGCTATTGTCGTCCCTGTCTCATTCCCTTTCCTCCCATTGTGCCCATCCTCACTGCGAATCGTCCTCCTTTCGATTCAATTGACACATCAATCCTACTTCCTTTGTGCTCCCCACACTTCGAAACATCCTATTCCTCTTGGACTACCTTTCTCCCCGCATTCTCCTTTCTTCTGCTCAACTTGGCCCCTCACCTTATCGACCCCTCGCTCTCCTTCATCCGCCTTTCCGAAACCACCTGGCAACCGTTATCCCCCGCTATTTGGTCCTGGTCGATCGCATCACTCCCCGCCTTTGAATTCGGCCTCATCGACCGAAACTTCGGCCTTTCAACGACCGATCTCCCGGAACCTGCGTTGCTTGATTGACAAACCTATATAAACTCTGTCAATATTACGGTTCTTGTCGACGGCCGCATCGCCTTTCTCGCCCTAACCGAAACACATTCGCTCTATTCACCAATACCGTCACCTCTTCTCTTCCTGGCCTGACCCCTCGAACCGAATTCTTTCAACATGCATCCAAACCTTCGAACGGCTGTCACTCCCCTTCTCCCTCCTCTCATTCGCTTCGGCGGCTCCTCATCATCGCGGCGGTCATTCTCTACCACCTCTTCCTTCACCCGACCGCTGGTTGCGCGTCCTCAACAACCATGCTCACGATGTCTCTCTACTTCCACTACCCTGATGCCTCGTCATACTGTCCCGCGATTATCACCTGATCCTCTCGCTGCCACATCGCAACAAATACAAACGCGTGGTATTGCAATGACTGCTATGGCTCCTGGTGCGATGTTCAGTCAGCCCCCACCTGAACCCGGAGCCGACTTCAACGTTGTAATGATCGGTGCTGGTGTGAGTTTCCCAATCTTCGCCGATCCTGCCGGTTCCTTTATGTCCCTATTCGTTCTAAGCTTACGTTGTTCTCATTAGAACATCATGTTTGGTTCCGACGAAGGTCCTTGGAAGTAGGTATCATCACCACATTCGCGTCCCCTTTGGTCCTGGCTAACTTCCTCCCGCTTGCAGCCACTCGTTCCGATTTGAGCACAAGCTTGGTCCCAGACTGAAAGTCACTGCCCTTATCGACCCCTCCGTTGCCCGAGCCGAGAAAGTTCTGGACGGAAAGCGACAGTCCTTCGTCGAGTCGGCTTACAGAGATACAAAGGTCTTCAAGACTATCGAGGACTACCACGCCGACCTCAAGAGAAGCAAGGTCTCTGACCCCGAGTGAGTGATGATGTTTCGGATCAATCAGCAGTACCGAATGGTTCTCTCGTGACATCAGCTGACAGGTCTCCCTTTTCAGTGCCATCGTTGTCGGATGTCCCCCTGCTTACCGAGGCGGTACTACCAAGGGCACCGATCTCGAAATCAACTTGCTCAAGCTCTTCCCCAAGACCGCCTACTTCATCGAGAAGGTGAGTTATGTACGAATGTCATGAACACGCAAGGCATAACTGACGTGTCGATCGCAGCCTGTCGGGACTGGTACCGTAGAGGCCGCCAAGGAGGTCACCCAAAAGCTGATCGACAATGGCAACATCGTCTCCGTTGGCTACATGCTTCGATATCTTCGATGTGTCCAAAAGATGAAGCAAATCATCCACGAGAACAACCTCACTGTCATGGCCACCAACGCTCGATACGTGAGTTGCGTACCTGCACGTCGTAAGACGAAAAATAGCTGATCACGGGTGTCGTTGCGATCGTAGTCTTGTGCCTACGAGGCCATTGCCAAGCCCGCTTGGTGGAACAAGGCCATTGACATGGGACCTGTTATTGAGCAGGGTACCCACTTCTGTGACTTGTCGCGATACTTCGGTGGTGATGTCGACATCAACAGTGTTGTGTGAGTCATGTTCATAATGCGATAGCCAGAAGCAACCTGACGACGCCATGGCAGCGCTCGATCCGTCGAGTGGTACGAGCAGCCCGGAAAGCTTTCCAAGATCCCTATCGACGAGTCCAAGATCGACGAGGAACTTCGAATCCCTCGACTTACCAGCGCTGTCTGGAAGTACGAGAATGGTGGTGTCGGCTCTTTCCAGCACGCTGTCGCTCTCCAGGGCACCGCTTACGCTTGCGAGCTCGAAGTCTGGGCCGATGGTAAGTCATCTCACAAGCGATGTCTCTTTGTATATAAGAAGCTGACTTTCGCCCCCTTCAGGCTACCTCATGCGACTTGTCGACCCTTACAACGCGCCCACTCTCTACGTCCGACGACCTGGGGGTGAGTTGGATGAGGCTTTGACGGGTGCTATGGTGATGATATCTGATGTTTCTTCTCCATTCAGATGACCACGAGGAGCGACACGTCTTCACCGACGATGACCCCTTCTTCTCCGAGGTCTCCCACTTCATCGACTGTATCGAGAACGGTCCCGAGCCCTTCATCCTCAGTTCCTTCGAGGATGCCACCAAGACCTACGAGTGAGTTTTTCATGATGTCACGGCAAGCCTGAGTGTTCAGCTGACGAACTCTCCGCGTGCTCGTTCCTCTTCCTTAGGCTCACTTGGGCCATCCGACTTGCTGCTGAGGCTTCTAAGATCCCTCAAATCAAGTCCGCCTAAAGCCGCCTTCCATTTACGTTCGCTTGATCAACATAATAGTATTGTTCATTTTGGTTCGTGACCTAATAACATTCCCCAGCAATATCATTCCAACAAGGATTGGAATGGGGAGGAGAGAAAAGGAAGAAGAAGAAAGACATGGACGATTACCGTTACTTGGAAAGATTTCGCCCGATAGCGATCTCCGATACCCAATATCTTCTGCGTATACTTCTGACAAAAGTGATCTATCGTCTGTCTCATTGACACATCAACAGAAGGATGGATCCAAGGATTGATGGATGGAAAAGCGAAGCTGGCATGGAAAATTTCTTGGTGACTCTTGTAGATAGCATGAGATTGAATGTACGAGATGACTCTGCGATCGTTTGTCCGTGTTCAGGCATTGTGTCTGCTTTTCTTCGATTGCAGTTGCCGAACGAGTCCACCTTTGACACCTCTGAATATGAGTAGTTAGTGCGTAAGTAGGGCCCAAACCTACAATACCGGGCCTTTGGGAACTCCTCGGGGCCTTCTGCCCCTTGGGCATGATCGGACGCTGTTCCATTCTATCGGCCGGAGGGGAATGACAGGCTCTCCTCGACCCCGGTTCCCGCCCCGAGGAGCCCAGACTGGGTTTGTCCCCGAAGGATTTGTCCTCAAAGGTCAAGGTATCATTTTGCGTCCGAGTCGTAAGGTCAGCGTAGCTGTTAAGAATCGGGCGAATGCCTCGAATCTCACAAAGTGGCAATGCTTGCGCAGGCCCGATCGATCACGACCGAACTTACGGTAACTTGGTTGCATGTACTTGTAAAGATATCGTAGGTATACTAAACTAAGCCACAGGCAAAAACCGAAATTTCGGGGTTTGTTCTGTTCTGGCGACGATCGCAAATTGCATCCTGTACGTCGTGTTACGCAAAGAACATGGGACTAGATCTGACTCCCGTAGTCTCTCAGGACATAAGGACATCAGGACCCGGCGGTTGAGTTTGCCATTTCATATGCCGCCACAACCGAAGCGAGGCGACCCTGGCTTGTGTTTGACCCCTACATGGGTGTGTGCCATTGCCGAGAATCCTGCCCTATTTTTCGTTACTCTTCCTTCTTCTAGCTAGCTAGTCCAAGACAGTGAACATGTGTGAGGAGCCTCCGAACCAATCACTACTAATCATCCAGCGATGGAAGACGCCGCAGTAGTTGTAAGGGGGGTTGAGTCTCATTTTGAATCGCTCGCTTGGGGTCTGCGCCTGAAAGTACGCAGCTCTCATGTAGATCATGAACGAAACTGACACCGCTGCGTACATACTACTGGCCTGTCGTCGTATGGCGATATGATCGCCCAAGTCTGCCGAGCATCTCTTACGACTCGATCACCAAGACATCGTTACATCGTTTTCAATCCATACACCACACCACACCACACCACATGGGATCTGTGGGGATGGACGTGGAGTCGTGGCATGGAGGCGTGATTGTACACAAACGTCAGGTCACTCCAAGCATGATGGGGCGGAATATCATGTTTTATGAAACCACGACGCACGCCAAGTGCACTCGTCGAATTGGAGTCTGAGCCAAAACCAGAGGCTATAGCTAAAGCATGCATGGGATGAGATTGCCCCACCCATGCCAGGTCATCTGTCATCTGTCATCTGTCATCTGTCATCTGTCATCTGTCATCTGACCAAAAAGAAGATTTGATTTAGATCGCGTGTGACGAGCAGGCAGCTGCATGGCTGATGCATGTGTGAAGGGAGGGAGGGGATGCCGAGATATCCGGAACGAGTAGTGTTTTATTTGTGTTATTTTGGGAAGCGTGACCACCAGGACAGGGATGCAGAAGAAGAATTCGGCGTTGGCTGTCAGAGTTAAACCTCGCACTAGCCGCTTTTAACGTGTGTCGTGTGTTCCTGCTACGACGTATGTGAGCGTCAAGTTTTAGCCCGAAGGGTGGGTGGGTGGGTGGGGTGCGCACAACGATCGAGTATGAGTACATGAGTACATGCGGCTTTCCCGCCAGCTCCCGAGCCAAACAAACACAGACAAGACAAAAGCTATCTCCACGATGCGTAATCGTTATTGAATCGCATCCCGATGCATGTGACTTTTTCCATGTATCGGTACATGAAAATTTGGTTTTTCGTTGACTGCCCATGACAAGTATACCAAATATTGGAAAGCGAGCAAAATTAAAACACAGCTCCCCCCATCCCCAAGAAGGGTCTCGACACCTTCAGTAGCGTCTTTCCCGCTTGACTCGCCGGGGATGTTGCGGAATAGGGACCATGTTCAGATCATACACCTCCACGTATCGTGCTTACTTCATGAGTGCCATAAAGACTGACCCGGTTAACATCAGCTATGTTCGAGCCGAGAACACACATCTTCTCCTCGCGGCTATGGCAGAGCAATCGCGATCGTTTCGGGCGGCATGTGAAGAAGCAAGCGAGACAGGAGAGGAAGCGAAGACATTGACAAGCGGCACAGCCAGAATATCGAGATGTTCCGTCCCGCGCCTCTGACCAACTGGGAACCTGGATCCCTCGATATTGCCCGATCGAGTCATCGAATCACAGCCAGTAAGGGGCAAACCATTCGTTAGCCGATTCAGGTGGTGTCCCGCTGCAATGGGAAAGGCTCAGACTCCGGTTTGTCTGGAGCGCAGTTCCACTTAAAGGCACAAGCGAGCTAAGGGAATAGGGCAAAGCTGGGCGGAGCATGCGGTTCCGTGTATTTCAACTCCTTGACCTCTCGGCCAATGCGCCTGATAGAAAGGCTTGACGATCGCTTAACTTGTACGCCGGTGAACAAAACCCCATGCGATCTCTCGTTATGGCTGACCCTTTCCCATACGCTGCCCCTTTCTTGCCCCTCGTGTAGGTTGTGGGTAGTCCAAGACACAGACCAAGACAAGAGCCCCGATATGCTGCCGCCCCGCGTTGTGCCCCGACTGATTCGAACTGCACAGTTCGTAAGAAGGGAACCCCTCGATCAAAGAAAATCAGGCACCGCGGCAGGGCACCTGTATAGTTACGAAAATAGAGTAAAAAGAGCAAAGAGTCAAAACAAACAGAATACACACACTTGACAGAAATGAAAAGAGAAAAGTGGAAGTGCCGCATGATCTATCACCGAGCTAAGCCTGAGAGTTTGAGCTTACCTACTCCCCCTCGGGAAGAGATATATAAACACTAGCGTCCTCATTCCCATTCAGAACGCCCCGTCTTCTCTCTATCCCATACAAACAACTATACATTGTCGACATCGACTCTTCTCATCGACCACCAAGCAATCTCTTCGACAAAGTGAGTGGAGAGCTATTGGCGATAGCGGCAACACCTTTAATAGTTTGATCATTCTTCTTTATGACTGACTTGGCCGTTCTTTCCACTACAGCTCTACCCACATCGCACTACCACCAACAGTGAGTGATCATCTAGCTGCGAGCGTTGTCGTATCAATGAAGCCACATGTCATTTGGCTGACACTGATTGATTCCTGTTGCCATCACAGTGCCAGGCGGTGCAGTCCTCTCGGCGACCACCAACCCGGACCGGGTCGAGGCGCCGGTAACGGTCAAAGCCTACTTGCTTTGTGTCTTCGCGTCTTTCGGTGGTATCTTCTTCGGGTTAGTGTGAGAGCGAGTGCTTGCGAAGTTTGGGTCAGTGTGGCAGAGGGGCACGTGCTGATAAGTCTTCTGGTTCAACGCCACAGTTACGACTCCGGTTACATGAACGGTGTCTTGGGAATGAACTACTTTATCAACATGATGACTGGTATCCCTATTCCTCCTGCCGGCGCTTCCCAGGCTACCAAGGATGCCTTCACCCTCCCCGCGTGGCAAAAGTCTTTGATCACCTCGATTCTTTCCGCCGGTACCTTCTTCGGAGCCATCATCGCCGGTGACTTGGCTGATTGGATCGGTCGACGAATCACCGTCGTACTCGGATGTGCCGTCTTCATCGTCGGCTGCATCCTTCAGACCGCCTCTACCGGTCTCGGTCTCCTCGTTGCCGGTCGAATCATCTCTGGTTTCGGTGTTGGTTTCATCTCTGCCATCATCATCTTGTACATGTCTGAGATCGCCCCTCGAAAGGTCCGAGGTGCCATCGTCTCCGGATACCAGTTCTGTATCACCATTGGTCTTCTCTTGGCTTCATGCGTTTGCTACGCCACCCAGGACCGACTCGACACTGCCTCTTACCGAATTCCTATCGCCATCCAGTTCGCCTGGGCGTGAGTTGAAATCTCGACTCAGTATTCACGATGATTCATCTGACTGACCCTGTCATTTGCGTTCCTAGTCTTATCCTCGGTGGAGGTCTTCTCTTGCTTCCTGAGTCCCCTCGATGGTACGTCAAGAAGGGCAAGCTCGCAGAGGCTTCCCACGCCTTGTCTCGAGTCCGAGGTCAGCCCGAAGACTCAACCTACATCCAGGAAGAACTCGCCGAGATCGTCGCCAACCACGAGTACGAGACCGAACTTATCCCTAACCAGTCTTGGCTCGGGTCTTGGGCTGCTTGTTTCACTGGTGGCTTCTCCAACCCCGGCTCCAACCTTCGACGAACTCTTCTTGGTATCTCTCTTCAGATGATGCAGCAGTGGACTGGTGTCAAGTGAGTCGCCTCAGCTCTGTACAGCCAGGTCATATCTGACTTTGCTGATTAATCTCGCCATTACAGCTTCATCTTCTACTTCGGTACCTCTTTCTTCCAGGACCTCGGCACCATCTCCAACCCCTTCCTGATCTCCCTTATCACCACTCTCGTCAACGTCTGCTCCACCCCTCTCTCCTTCTGGACCATTGAGCGATTCGGTCGACGACCTTTGCTTGTTTGGGGTGCCATGGGAATGTTCATCTGCGAGTTCATTGTCGGTATCATCGGTGTCGCCAAGCCCGACGACACCACCGTCGTCAAGGTTCAAATCGCCTTCATCTGTATCTACATCTTCTTCTTCGCTTCCACCTGGGGTCCCGGTGCCTGGGTTTGCATCGGCGAGATCTTCCCTCTCCCCATCCGATCTCGAGGTGTCGGTCTCTCCACGGCCTCCAACTGGTTCTGGAACTGTATCATCTCCGTTATCACCCCTTACATGGTCGGCACTGACAAGGGTAACCTCGGCTCCAAAGTCTTCTTCATCTGGGGATCCACTTGTGTCCTTTGTTTCCTCTACGCCTACTTCTTGGTATGGGGTGAGTACTTGTCTCTCCCGATTTCGACAGAAATCTCGACGCTGACCTAACTGTTTTCCCTTGTTTCTCCTTGGTTTTCTCCTCGTTTTCCTCTTCGTTTTTCCATCCAAAATTGGGCGTGATTACCCAGAAACCAAAGGATTAACCCTCGAACAAGTAGACCGCATGATGGAGGAGTGCGGATCTCCTCGAAAGTCTCCCGGATGGAAGCCTCATTCTACCTACGCCGCCGAGATGGGTCTCACCCAGGACGGCAAGCTCCCTGTCGAGGCTCACAACGAGAAGGCCGGAGCGGACCAGAACGCCCAGCTCGTCGCCGGTACCAAGGCTCTCAACGAGGTTCACCACTCGGAGAGCGCTGCCAACGTTGTCTAAGTGGCTGGTCGAACGATCGTCCGTCCCTTCGAGGAGGACGAGAAGAGGAGGACGAGCGCGTGCGGCGCCACTTTGTAGCGAGTCGTGGATACGGATCTATCTATATCGTATCTTGTTCTACTACCGTATATAGCTCTTGTCTTACATACGCTTCTCTAATCAGCGGTGCGTCCTTGTACGCACCTCCGTCGTCATGTGGGTTTTATCGTTTTAGTCGAATTGAAGAAGATGGACATGCATTTCTCATGTTCGCGAAAAGAGATCGTCGCGCCACATGTGCCACACACACTCCCACGTGGCGCTTATGAAGGAGCAGTGCGGCGATCGCCGCTCTCTCTCGTCCCCCATCTATACAACGTTTCACTCGCAAAGGTCGACCTTTCGTGCAACATGAATACATGAATTCGATCTCATTAGTTGATCCCATCGTACTGCTCTTCTTGCACCTATAGAAACATATGGACAACGAGTAAAACAGGCAAACTCGTTCGCTCTTGCACACCAACCAGAGCCATCCAGCACACCTCGTCGTTCGGAACGAAAATAAACCGCCAAGCTGTCGTCCGCGGTAGACATCCTCTGTACGTCATTGCGATCTCACCCTGTTCTCGACTCGTCGTTCCACTTCGTACACAATCCGGACTTCCGTTTTAGCGATCATGCCTAAATAGAGAAACGCAGGAGTAGTCTCGATGGGTCCCCTATCCCTCCACCGAGAAACGCAATTTTCGGTCATTCCCATGTGTTTGGCTTGGTTGGTAACAATCGCTGATACTGACACTACACTCCGTTCATCTGCTTCCAGTCACTCCCCTCTTCCTCGCCAAAGCCCTCACCGTGTCGTTCTTCAACCCTTTCAGACGGGCTGCGGCCGAGAGGGAGAGTGGGGCAATCACCGTCCAGGTGAAATGGGGACGTGAGAGGTGAGTGGGCGCGTCATCCTATGACTGCACTTTATGACGCTCACGATGCAGCGTGATTCAACTCCCTGATCCCACTTCGCCTCAGATTCAACATCCCTATCCCTCAACCGTCCCTGACTCCGCTCTCAACGCTTCTAGCGACTCTTTCCTCGCAGACGTCTCTGCCGGTAGACTCGCTCAAACTCATCTACAAAGGAGCTGTGCTCAAAGACCCTTCTTTGACGATCACCTCGTACGGCCTAAAGGAGGGATCTCAGCTCGTCTTAGTCGGAAAGGGCGGCGACGTGCCCATCGCTCCTCCGCCAGCCGGAGGAGCGTCTGCTGTTGCCGGAGGAGCAGGCGCCGGTGTAGCGAAGAAGAAGCAAAAGCAGCCTGACACGACTTCGGAGCCTGTCTTGGTAGAATGGATCGCCAACCTCGTGCAATCACTCCTCAACCCGCTCCTACCCTCGATCGTCACATTCATTTCGCAAACTCACCCTAAAGCGACGAATAGACCGGCCCATATCCCGCCCTTCGAGGTTTTGCAGAAGGAACATGCAAGATTATCAGAGATGCTCCTCAAAGCTTTGCTTGAGCTGGACGGAGTGGATATACCTAGTGGATGGGCTGATGCCAGGAAGGAGAGGAAGGAAGGCGTGAAGCGGATTCAGGGAGAGCTGAATAGGGTTGACGAAGCGTGGGGAGAGAGGAAAAGGATTGGTGGGTAGATTGCTTGCTATTTCAATCTAGAATGCGAGATCGGCCGTCTTCCGTCATAGATGTATAGGAAGTGCATAAGAAAGGCTTGGTGGGTGGTTCCGTGTACAGAGCCTAGACTTAGGGGAGGTCTCCAGGACCAACCACTCCGGACAAGCTACCAGCCTGAGCGTTCAACGAGAAAACGGAAGACCTCCCGTATACCGAGGGAAAGAGAGCGTATACAACCATATCTCTAATATCTAACATCTATATTTAGCATTTAACGCTTAACATCGAATATCCATATCCGATTGGTCTGTTATTCCTTCAGCTTATGATGTGATTTCCCCGGTCGGCACAGTTTACGGAGTTACCCTCTCAGGCTCTTCCGTACTGACCGAATTTCTGGACATTCTCGACCCATTCCCCTTCCCTCTTCGACTTGATCTCATCATCGATGATCCTCAACCTCTCTCGCATCTTATCGCCTTCAGGACCTCTGATCCTGTCGAACGCCTCCTTGAGTTCGGCACGAAGCGCTTCGGGTGTCGCTTGCATGACGACTCCCTTCCGGTGCGCGACTTCGTGGCCCTTGACATAGCCCGATCGGTGCTGGAGAAGCTCGATGCCGATCTTCTTCGAGTGGACCAGCGAAGCGAGGAGGACTTGATCATCGATTCGGCCCCAGCTCTACGGCGATTGGGCCCCACCCCCCGGCAAACATCAGTATGCTTCGATCGCTCTGAGGGGGTCCTGCCCCGGTGTGTGTGGGAGTACTGTACGTCCCGGACTTCGGTTCAGTAACTCACGATGATGGGTACGCCCGCCGCGATAGCTTCAACGGTAGAGTTTGCCCCGCAATGCGAGACGAAGCATCCCACGCTCTCATGATGTAAGATCGCAATCTGGTCGACCCAATCAGGTGCGATGCACAAACCTTTCTCCTCCCCTTCCGCGAGGATCGCTCGGATTTCCTCGGGAAGGGATGATTTCTGATTACCACACGCATAGATGAATGGGATCTTTTTGAGAGTAAGCACGGCAAACAGGGTTGGGAGGCCGAATCCTGCGTTGACGATCGTTCCGAAGCTGTGTCATACAAAAAGCCAGATTGGCATGAATCAGCGTTCGGTTTCATGCCATCCTTATGGATTTCCCGATTGACTTACCTGACATAGGCAACCTCCTTTTCCTGGTGTCTGTCCAGGAACTCCTTGACCCCTTCACCCCAATTGCCAGTAGGCTTCCTCTCGTAACATTCAAACTCGATCAGCTGTCGCGTGCCGTTCCTCGACAAGATCGGGTCAGCCCGTGCGGCCGCGAGCGTCTCCTTCTCGATCACGGAGGAAGGGAAGCATGAGATGAAGAGTTCGGGCGCCTGGACGCAGGCTTGATACCCTGTCAAGTAGGAGAACCAGCCGATCTGATCCAGCTCTGTCCAGTCGATCTCGTTGCCCCAACGTTCGAAGACGTCTGTCCGGTGAAACCAGATCATCTGTTCAGCTTACGACAATGCGCATGGCGATCGCTGAGAAACAGGTCAACGCTCACAGAATGGAGAGTACCCAGGCAGATTGACCAATCGGTGTGATTCGGTGACACACTGTATAGCAAGGGTCACTTGTAAGCATGCGCCATTGATGCGGCGCCAGTAAACTCACCTTTCGATAGGCGCTGATCAGCTTCTCGTGCTCCTTGGTGTCAAGCGGTACGACAGCCCCCGTAACAGGGTCGACGAGCTATAACGATACAATAGCAACGAGGGACGCAGCTTGCCAGCGTCAGTGGCACTGGACGGTAGCTTCGACACCGCCAGGTGTGTATTGGATCACATGATATATCACAACGAGTCCCGCTCACCTTGCTGAGGTCGGGTGTGGCGACGCCTTCCTTGGGAAGCTCCGCATCGACCCATCGGAACGAGCCGTTCTCCTCAGACCCACCCAAACTATAGCAGAATCACTCTCAGCATCATCAGCCTCAGGGGGTTCACTATTATGAGACTGCAGCTGCACCTGTGCTGCGAAAGACCAATAATCGAAACGAGCACTCACAGCATCGTCTCGCCCATGTTGTAAGGGATATATCCGACGCTCTTGGGAGGCGTGATGTGAGGGAAGTTCTCCTCGACTTTCATCTTGACGGACACGTAAAAGAACGAGGTGATGTCATAGATGAAGACGCTGGGAACCGGCCAAGGAGCGTGGGTCTACATGGATGGTACGAGTACAGGCGGTGGAATTTTCCTCAGTTGTGTCAGTTACCATACTTCTCAGTGCTACAGTACATGTCATGTCCACCTCGATCAACAAACACTGGTATTCGTTGATGTAGCTTCCATCCCTAGAACCTACACCCACTCACTGCCAAGATACCCGCGTAAGCCTCGCCAGACTTGAACACCATTGTCATGAACGCGGACTTGGTATCGTTCCACTGTGTGTCTTCACCCACGGGCCAGAACTGCAACCTGTCCCTCGTCTGCTGCGTGATAGCGTTATCTTTTCCGCCCTCGCCAGCGCCAGCTTCCGCCAGCTGGGTGGCGGGCTTCTCGTTGTTCTTGTGCATGATGATTGAGATGCACAGATCGGGAGCGTGGCGGAGTAAGGAGAGGGAGAGGTGAATGATGGAAGGGACGTGGGAGTAGGCGAATGTGGTTGCGAAGACGAAGTGCGATTTGAGGCCTGGCGCGGACATCGTGCGTGTTTTGAGGTAGCTTGATTTGGACTGGACTCGTCAGGCTACTGCATCTATGGTTGAGGGGTCGAGCAGAGTATGGTGCTCGTAGCTATCAGCACTTCTGAGGTGGGAAGTGGACAATCAGGATTCTCTGCAATGAGGATCAGTATGACTACAGCTGAACGCAATCTGACTGGTTATATATACATATATATATGTATCCCCTCGATGACTCTCTGTTAGCCCAAGAGCTGCTTAGAATGCGCCGGCTACATATCGTGCCACAGCCTTCGGTCTCCATCAATTTAACAGGGACTGTCGGACACCGAGTGTTATGTTCGCTCATGCTGCGGTGTCGGCGAGAATATACTCAGCCCGAAACACATCCTGAGTACCGCCATGCCGTTCCCGCAAGGGATACCGGCGACAAGGCCACGACGCAAACAAGCAAGGGAGCGATATGAATACAACTCACACACGAAAGGCGCCCTCGATCAGTAGGGCTAGCGTGCAGAGAGGTCCGAGAGCGTTTCAAGTACTGGATCTAGGGACTGATCTCTTCACAAGCGGATGACTAAAGTCTGGGAATCCCAACGAATTGGTAGGGTCTATACCTTAGCTATGGTACGGACCCTACCTCAAGCATGATAAAGCTACCGATAAACATATCGTACGATCCCCACTTTTGAATTAGCCCTTAACGCGGCCCGAGGAATTTCCGCTATCCAAGTTACAAGGTCACCAGTCCGGCTCAGGGACCTCGGTGTCGTTCGATAAGTGGGCTCGGGAGTGAGGTCCATTACAACGAAGGAGACGTGGAGGCTTAGTCGGATTTGGGAACAGGCTGACGGTCATTCGTACGAGGCGATGCTACGCTACATACGATCGAGTTGAATTGAGTGCGTGTATGTCCCGCTGAAATCTCCGAACGATCGAAGCTCATTTTGCTAAGGGGTCCACGGGAAGCGGCGATGTGGCGGAGACCGAGATTCCACGATACACCTGAACGAGCTCTCATAAGATGGGTTGATACAACGACGATAGTACAGTACGATAGAACGATAAGCAGTCCCCCGCATAACAAGCAAGAACGGACTAAAGAGGTGGCAAGGCGTAAGAAGCCATCGATTGATTACAAGCAGGTCCCAATCAAGCCCTTGAATCTGAAATCTCTTCATCTCTTCCCCGTCCCTGGACTTGCCCTTGACCCTTGGTCTTCTCTTGCCTAGGTCCGGAAGAAGAACGATGAGAGGACGAAGACAGGCTCGCTATGATCTCGATAATTCGCGGTAAGATTGTGATGACAGCTCCGAAAATATGGGTGGCGCCTACGAATATGCCGGCGGACTTGAATGTGCCCCCCTCGGAAGTGATGAGTACTGTCATTAGATGAAAAGGGCAGAGAGCGCATCAGCTCTTCGGTATCCGAACGGAAACACAGAAACTGTGGATGGACTTGAAACGAAATAGGGGATGGAAGACTTTCCTAACGGAGGTAGTGCGTCTGGAGTCGACCGAAGAAGACTTGCAGTACTCACGACCACAGATGACTGGCCCGATCAGCGTAGGGATTGAAGTCAGACTCCACAACATGCCCAACCTCATGCCGAACTCTCTCGTCGGCGATATAGCTCCCGTACTAGCCGCTACCAGCGTGATCCAAGCTCCACTCGCAAATCCGTACGATACCAGCCCCACGACGGCTGCCGCGGGCGGGATGGGTGACGCCACCCAAAACGCAAAGACTGTGACGCTACATCCTACGATGGAGGTGATGAAAACGTTCCACACGCCGAAAGTATCGGCCAAGATACCCGAGGAGGCTCGACCGAAGAATGACCCCACTTGGAGGAGGGCAATGGCGTAGTTCGAGATGGAAGGAGAAAGGTGATTGCCCGATGCCAAGGTTGGAGCGTTGAAGTATGGCGAGAAGAAGCTACAGTAGACCCAACACAACAGAAAGACGCAAGCCAAGAATGCCTGTCAGCTACACCGACACAAAGGACGTCGTGGCTAGAGCAATGGGTACAGGTGGCGCGAAGAAGTTGCAGACTCGAACTCACTTCATCATGACGATGCAAGAGCCGAGCACCAAACACATATACCGAGCATCTTTCCATGGTCCGAGCAAAGACTTCAATGGAGGTGGAGATCTCGGAGGGAGTCTTGCTTTGAGGAAGAACCAAGCCGGGAACATGAGGACGGCGTTCATGCCTGCTATGATGAGCATTGCGTCTCGAAAGTCTGAGGAGCAGTTCGATCAACATGAGTTTGGTTTGTCAGCACTGTCGACAGATGTATGTTACCGGCCTGAGCGGATGAGGAATGGGGACTCGAAGAAGGTGTTTGAAGGGACGAGATTTATGAGTCTAGGACTCACTGAGCTCATCGAATAGCCTTTTGAGAGCGATAGGGTAGATAACACCTGCCAAACCCGAACCGCAGACAACGATACCGACAGCCGTAGATCGACGCTTCATGAACCAGTGTCCAACGACCGCCGTGGAGGGGGAATAGAGCAATGATCCGGAAATACCGAAAAGTGCGTGTGCGAGGATGAACTGGTAGTACTCCTTGCAGACTGTGCAGAATGAAAAAAATATACGAACACAAGGATGGTCGGGGTAAACAGGTTGGGTATGTATCAGCAAGCCGATCACTCATCACGTCTGACGATTATCAACCGGGCGATGATGATGTAGCTGAAGGTTGGATCTGGCACACTCACATGCCATCGCGACGACTGCCAGTACAGAGATCGTCGTGCCACCCACAATCAACGTGCGAGCGCCGTGCGAGTCGAAATATCGCCCAGACACTATTGAGCCCCCGAACGTCAAAAACGTCTGGACCGTCGCTATCCAACTGCAAGGCGTAGGGCGCGGCAAACAAATATAACGTCAGACGACCGATTCCGGCCCGATTTAACGATTTTATAGGTGAGTTAGTTAGGCGACAATCGGCCTAGGCTGAGCAGAAACGGTGGAGATAAGGACGAGAGAATGCCACAATGGGGGTACTCACGATACTTCTGATTCAGAGTATTCTTTCAGCTGATGAGCCAGGTAGTATATCTTGAGTTGGCCGAATACGGTGACTGTTGATATGAGCAGTCGTGGTGACCCCCATTTGCGTTTTCATGTATCAGCCTTGGTATTCATTTGCCCTCGAGCGTTGGCCCACAGTCTCAACGACAGGTAGATGGTACAGACTCCAATCTCAAGCTCACCAAAACCAAATACGCAGAACAAGACAAAGAACGCTGAAGCGACGCATAACCAAGCCTCCCTCCCTCCCTCGGGCGGCGGCCCAACATCCTCGTCGCCCAATCCCATCTGCCTCTGGATATCCGGATCGCGAGTCAGCCGTCTCGCCAGCTCATTCGAGGAAGAAGGCAGCGGAGGAGGGAAATTGTCGAGTCCATCAGATCGGGTGGGCGGGCGATGCAGGTGTTGCAGATGTAGGTGGTGATGGTAGTGTTGAGGATGTTGAGGATTCGACGGGGACAGCGAGCGGGATAGATGGAGTTGAATGGGGAACGGATCGACGTTGAGATGTGAGTGCGAACGCGATTCCGAGGCGACAGGTGCGACTGCCTCGACGTCGACAAGAGCATCTTTCCGATCAGAGTCTGACTCCTCAGGGACGTTCATGCCATCCTGCTGATCAGCTTTCTCAGCGGTAGAGGGACCGCCAGCCTTCTCGGCATCGGCGCTTGACATCTTTCTCACGCAAACAGGCAGACCAGGCGCGCGTTCTTTCCGTGTCTCCTTCCTCTCCCAAGTTGCGTGTATTGTGTCTGCTGGAAAGCTGATTCCTCGTCGGCTAAGTTCTAGCGATTCTCGGAAGGCCGATAGGTGAGAGCCTTTGTTTTATTGTTTTATCGAAGTAGAGAGAATCGACAAGCTCAAGTGTTGCGATATAGTAATGATGATAAACGAGGAATCCCTTTTGTTATGAAGCGATGGTGGGCTTGATCGCACTATCTGTCTATGGGTCTATGATCTATCCATCTATATTCTGACCGTGGGTATGTTATTATACAAAAGTCAGATTTGATTGGTAGTAGATTGGAAAACGGAATGGAAATTGCCACGTATCATCATCACCATATGCATCATCATCCCCTTATAGCGCAGATAAGCATCTGCCCGCGATTCCAGCATAAACCCACCCATACTCACCCCAGAGATGATCATTGGAAAACAGAGGTTGATAAAATGACAGATCTCGGTAAAAGAGATGGGATCGCGGATCTCCGCGTACGCTCACGGCCGTGGAACATAATTCCGGCGGTAGTTGTTGGTAACTATCTTCGGAGTCATCCTGCCAGCCTATTTGGTGACCTCAGCCCATTTGAAAGGCATGCGAGTCCAGACACGCGTCAAGCACGAGGAAGCCATGCGCAAATTGACAAGGTGACATTGTGATGTGATTGATGGTGCCTGGCGCGATGAGTCAAAAAATCAATGATCTCTTGGCTGCAGGCGAATTGGCGCCGACCAACAACTAAATGTGTATTCGAGTACAGCTGAAGAATGATCATTGTGTATGACATGATCAGTTTTCGTCATTTCATTCGCGACCTGCCCTTGTAAGACATCTTCAAGGACACCTTCGCTGTTCTTTCACGGTACCTCCCAACAGGTGTATCAGAGGAATTCAAGGTATTCACGCTCGACTCGTGAAAAGGATCACGCGCGACCTTGACAAAACTATATCATTAGGACAGTTCTTTCCACCGTCAATCGAGTCGACGCAAGCCAGAAACGACGCCGCCTCAAACTGAGGAACGCTTTCACTAGCGATATCACTGCGAAAATCTTGACGACCATCCTGCACAAACACCATCAGTGTAAATTACCGAATCTAACCAATATCTTGTCTGTCCTCGGTGCATCGTATCTTGCCCCGTTGTAGAATCGTCACCAAAGAAAACATTGGCGCTCGCATAAAAATCTTCTCTGTGCTTCGTGCTTTCTAGTTGGCTCATCCACGATCAATGTCTGAATCCAACTCCCCATCTTCCACCAACATCTCCTCAATGGCTACCTCGACCACGACGCTGTACGACGCCAATATGTCCAACGGGGCAGAGGTGAACGAGCGGACTCGCTTATTGGGCAAGACGGCGGATAAGAATGGGTCGCCCACGCCCATACATGTGCATCACCACTATTCGACGCATGGGGACGGCAACGAGGACACCAATGAGGAAGAACAAGATGAGGGCGAAGAGGTAGAAGTGCTGGAAGCCGGCAAGGCTACCTTTTCGCAGACGGTGAGTGTCAAAACCATGATGCGATGTCTTCCCTCTGGCTGTCAATGTGGTGTCAGACGAATCGGTTTGATCTCACGCGGCTTAACCGGCTTGCTTGGGGTTTCCGAAGGGCATCCAAGCTGATGACCCTTTTCTATGCCCGGATTAGCTGCTTAATGTGCTGGGCGACTTGATTGGAACGGGTATATTAGCGAGCCCTATCGCTATTGCTCATTCAGGATGGGTGTTGGGTCCGTTGTTCTTGTGCATCATCTGCGGTGTAACCCTATGGACGTGAGTGTTCGTCTTGTCACAAAGACTCGCCAGAGCCCCTGGCTTTTGTCCCTCTCGACAATGCATGATAAACAAACCATGTACATTGTTGCACGCTCTGGTCTATGTCTAACAACTCCGTTCGTACAGGCTCAAGATCCTGATCAGGATTATCGAGAGGGACCGACGATTGCGGAACTTTGCGGACGTTGCAGGATACGGGCTGGGGCCTACGGCGGAGAAGTGGATCACGGCGTTGTTCGTCGGTGACTGTTGCGTGTGGCTGTGAGTGGACTGCGGTGTCACCGGATCACTTTGAGTACAAACCACCATCTCCGAGCAAGTGATCTCAAGATATGTTGAATACACAATCTTGAAACACCCCTTCCCGAACCTCGTAGTCCAGAGCTGACTTGGTCACTCGCCTTATGGCAGAATCGCTCTCATCGTGCTCTTCTCCGACACAATGGAAGCAGTCGTACCCGCTTTCACGAGTGCGCAGTGGAAGCTGATCGGCTTGGCGGTGTGAGTTCGAGCGTTTACGCTCTCATTCTATATGATAGTTCTCAGCTGGACAAGTGCTAATCATCTGTCTCGATGAAATAGCATCATCCCCCTCAACTTTGTCCCACTGCGATACCTCTCCTATAGCTCTGCCGTCGGAGTCATCTCCACCTGGACCCTGGTCGTCATCCTCATCTTCACCGGGATCGCCACGCCAACTTCTCCAGGATCCATCCGACATCCCGCCCCGACCGACCTGTGGCCCCCACACGGCTTCATCAAGCTCGGCCTATCGTTCGGCTTACTTATCTCCGGATTTGGAGGTCATTTCTTGGTGCCGAATCTGATTAGGGATATGAAGCATCCCGAGCAGGCTGACAGGGTTGTCGAGGTCGCTTATGGGATCTGCATGGCAGTGTACGCTTTGGTAGCGGTCGTTGGGTACCTCATGTTTGGACGGGATGTGTCGGACGAGGTATCTCGAGATCTCGCCAAGACGGCGGCGTTCTCACCTGCCATGGCCAAGCTCGCCGTATGGATGGTAGCGCTCAATCCTCTGACCAAGCTGCCTCTGGGGCTACGACCTCTCTGCGACGTGCTCTACACCTGGTTCGGGCTTCAGCCAACCGTCTTTGTTCCCATCCACCACTCCCCGGCTGCCACCTTTTCGGCCTCACCTACGACTCCCACCACCACTTCATACACCGAGACGACTGCTCCGCCACCTTTGACGCCCGCGTCTATCTCATCCGAACTCACCATGTTCCCCATCCCACCCATCTCAAACGCCGAAGCCTCGCACGATCGTCGCGAACGAATTAAATCTATCCTCCGACCGCTGATCTCCATCATCCTGGTTCTCCTCTTCGTAGTGGGAGCCTTTGTGCTGCCTTCCTTTGAGACAGTCATGGGGATCATGGGCGGTGGTCTGGCAGTCTGCAGTTGTATCCTGATACCTATCGCCGCGGGCGCAGGGGTATGGGGCTGGACGTGGTATACCGTGATGGCGTTTTGGACGGCCGCGCTCTTTGCAGTGGTCGGGGTCGTGTGCTGTTTCTTGAACGAGGGCCAGGTTTCGGTGTAGGTGTAGCTGTAGCTGTAGTAGCGATGGACCATTGGGCGATTGATCGCTCCGGCTAGTTGCGACGTTCTTGGGGCTAGGCAGGTATCACATCAACACCTAGCACATTCGATCCATCCATGGAGACCATCATGACTCCTCTTCAATCAGGCCATAGGGATTGGATCAAACGGATATAGGGTAAAATCAACATCTAGCATACTATCACATATAAATACACTTATTTATTCCCATATTTCGGACCACCAAGATTAGATAGACTTTCTATACCATGTCATGTATGCACTGTACAAATACAAGTACAAGTACGGGGATCGTACTGCACGGTTCAGCTCAGACTGATAAAAACGAAAGATACAGTCCGAATACACCTGTCCTAGGACACATTCAGACACATACACTTACATATACATACATGAAAAGCCAGGCCGGCCCGAGCGAAGGCATGCGAAGGCTAAGTGGAATACTATCGAATGTGAGTTCTGAGATCCTTGTCTAGACTACCCAACTTTTATTGTATAGCGTATCACATCATATAGAAGGATGTCGAACTGTTAGGGCCTCTTCTCCTTTCCAATCAGGTGACAGGCGTTCCTCAGGCCCTTAGCTACCTCCTCGCCTTTCTTTTCCCTATTCTCCGTTGTGTATGCATGTGGGTGCGGTATTCTCCCTACCGACACATATTGACAATCAGGCTCAGACCCACACCGAGCGGGAGACAAAGGTCTCGCCCCTTGCTCGCCCGCTTGGGTGACTAGAGGGATGTCCGCTGACCGCTGACCGCTGCTGGCCTACGGGGCCAGCTTTGAGACGTCGGCAGATTTGGCTTTCCCGTCCAATATCATCTCGGCGAGGACTTTGCCCGTGCCGGGACCTTGGGTGATTCCCCAGCATGAAAGGCTGAAGGGACGATAAATGGCCGGATGGTATGAAACGCAAAAGGGGCGTGTATAGGTTAAGGTGTTCTGTTTGTCAGCCTGGGTTATACACCTAACGAGCTCAGGTTTTATTTTATGTTATGGCGAAGCGATCGAGCAGGAACAGCAAGCAGTTGTCTATGACGCATGAAACAGATTGTGAGGAAGGCAAAAATCCCTCGAGGATACAGCGATCCCACTGCACACTGCCAAACTCGTACTCACCCAGATCCGATATAAACCCCTTCTACACCCCTGACTTTCCCAACGAGCGGTCTTCCCCTATCAGCGATGGGCAGATAACAAGCTTGCTCAGCTACCACTTCCACGTTCTGATCTTGAGTGAACACAGGAGATAGGGACTGGGCTTGGCCGTGGAGTTTCTTGATAGCTGATGCGGAGGGCTTGACGTGTGCCGCTGTGGGTGGTAGAGGTTCGTCGTCGCCGGCGCCGCAGCTGTCGAAGAGGGGAGACAGAAATAAGCACCAAGAACAAGTTAAAGGGATAGGTAGATAAATTTCAATAGCCGGGGCGAGTGCGAGCGTGAGAAGAGTTGGGAGTGGCCTGTCACATGAATGAATAAAGGGGCTGCGTGCTTACATATAGGTTGTACCTGTCGGTTCGGAAAAAAGCATCAACGCCTCACATCAGTATCAACTTTACGTTCGATTGCACACGCAATCACCCACCGTCAGGCCTCGCGTACACTTCCGGTTCTCCAGCAGACCCATCAGCCATCGTCATACTAGTAAACAAGCACGTTGCCGACAACTCCTCTTTGGTCCTGAGAACGACCGAATGTGCTCTATGGCCCGTCACGCCCAACCTTCCCCCGATTTTGTTCCCTAGCAGTTTATCAGCGAGACTGCCCGTCCAAGGTCCAGCGGCAAGAACCACCACGTCCGCGTCGACTTCAATGTGTTGATCTTCCGAGCTCTTTTCGCTATCGGAATCAGACCCATGCTTCTTGTTGACACCGACCGATTTCGGAGATCCATCATCTTTCAGCGAGAGGGAAGTAGCTTGACCGATGATCAGCGAAGTAGACGGTTTCTCCAAGAATTTTGAAGAAAAGAATTCGGTGAATTGCCCGGGATGGACTTGGGCCGTTGTGGTGTGTGATCCGAGAGATCGAGACGAGTGGACGAGGCCTTCTGGCAACCATTTCAGGGGCGAGGAGCGCTTGGATTTGCGCGTGGCGTCGGTCTCTATTGACTGAAGGAGTAATAGGGAGTGTACGAAATCAGCTGTTTGCCGCTGGCCACTGTACAACATCTCACGATAACCCGCTTTCTCTCGGCCCATGTCCCTGTGCAGCCGCTCAGCGATGCCCATTACCTTACGCTCTGTCCCTCAGCAGTGCGTGCCACTTGCAGACTTCGCATCCTCACCGGTTCGGATCATTCGCATCGCTCGCTCGTGACGAATTGGCCCAGATGACGAGTAATACAACCTGCCACCACACTTTCGCTACTCGCTCGCTCCCAAACTCACCAGCGTATCGACCGTCCTGTACCCCCAGTTCTCCTTGCCTCCAAACTCCTCTGCCAGATTCTTATGCAAATCATAGCTCATTGCACTCAAATCAGCCGTCGCTGAACCATGCCAATCCTTGGCCAAGAAACCACCCGATTTCCCCGATGCCGCAGCGGCCACTTTGGTGCCTTCCACAAGGGTGATCTTGGTACTTGCAGAACGAAGAGGATGGCAAGCGAGAAAATAGGCGGTGGATACGCCTGCTATGCCTCCGCCGATAATGAGAATGTTGCTGGGTGCTGCGACTGGAGGGCTCATTTTGATGCGAAAGGTCTTTCTTCTTCTTCTTTTGTTGATGTGATCTTCAAGTCCGCTAAGGTTGTTTTCTACGTTGCGCTACTCGTAAGGTGGGAGTGAGTTAGGTCGTTCAGTGAAGGCGGGGATCAGTCTGTTTCTATCGGAGGCACCTTATAATCCAGTCGTGGGAGGAAGGAAAAGTTGAAAAAAGTAAAGTTGATTTCCAGGCTACGGTTGATATCGGACTACTAGTAGTAACCAGTTACGAGTGACCAAATGCATATGCTATAGTGAGACGTCATAATCGGTAATCGGTATCCTTTGGTATGTGAACGGTATGCCACGTGCTACATATGCCACGTGGCACACCATACGAGTACGACCATACATGCTAGCCACACCCGTGCCTGGTATACTCCCCCTTCCTCGTCGCCTAGACCACGTCCATCGTCACCGTCAGAGGTAACAATCATCCTCTCATTTGGTCAACCTGCCCCCTCCTGAAGCTCGCATCTACGCCAGAGCAAAGCACACATTACATCTCACACTTGTACACCACACTTGCTCCCCGCCTCATCTCGCTATGTCCGCTCCGTCCGGTATCAAAGTCCCGCCTTCGTTGACTTCGGCGTTCTCGACCGCTCAAAACGGAGGCGATAGTGTCCGAGCGTTGGTGTTCATCATCGAAGGGGGTGAGTGTCAGGTTCAGCTACGTCTCATGATTGATCGTGTAAGCGAGAGAAAGCTCAGAGGAACAGCTTGCTTCAACGCCTGTCAGGATGACCTTGGAAAGAAGAAAGGAAGTTGTATAGCCGGTCCAAGCGAGCTAATTCACATCATTATACTCACCTCTTCCTATCACAGAATCATTCAAGCATCACACCACTATTGACCCGAAAGGCAACTACACAGACGATATCGCTCTCTTAGCCGAAACTCTGCCGAGTCCAAAGACACCTGCAAGTTTCGCCTATCGACTGGATAGCAAAGATGGTTTCAGGTACGAGTGGATGATGGTCACTTTCGTTCCGGACGATGCGGGGGTGAGTGCAATATGACGACGAACAACAACGGCAGGGATGACTGCTCATGGAACGAGAAGAGGAGCTCGCTGGCTGGCAGACCTGAGGTTCACTGTACTGATGTCAATGTACGTGCTGTGCGTTGTGCTAGGTCCGAGCCAAGATGCTCCAAGCTTCCTCTCGATCCGGTTTGCTCAAAGCTCTTGGCGCTGCCAATTTCAAGCACGATTGGTTCGCGACGTCCATAGTGAGTGCACTCGACCTGGTGTACACTCCACCATCCGAACCAAACCAGAAGAGCAGCTTTCAATGCGCTTTCATTACTTGGACTGACGGCTATATTATTGCTATCTTATTTGTCCGTTTCCCGCAGAACGATCTTACTCCAGCCGCACTCACCGCTCACCTAAAACACCTTGCTTCCCCGCCTCCGCTCAGCGCGTCCGAAGCCGCTCTCGCCGAAGTCAGAGAAGCAGAGGCCGCCGAGGCCAAACGTGCGGCCCTCGACCCACAGGTAGCAGTGAATAGGAAGAAGGCGGTCGTCGGACTGGGTGGGAAGATGAGCCTCGGCGATGGTGTGGTGGATGCTCTGAAGAAGGTCGCTCAGAGAAGCGATGATGGATGGGTAGTCGTTTTCGTGAGTGCACTTGACCTTTTACTTGATAAGGTTCGCCTTCCCTGTACCCAATTTTAAAGCACAGTGCGAGTGCCCATAGAACTCTGTACCTAATACTAAGATGACATTGCAGGAAATTCCCGCGTCGAACACCGGTGCGATCAGCCTCACCACCTCTGAAGCATGTATCCCTTCGCAGCTCGCCTCCAAAGTCCCTCCCAAATCACCTTCATACGTCTTCTATTCCTACCCCACTCCACCTGCTCCTGCCAAGCCTTCCACGACTAGTGCTAGTGCCGGTGATAGTAGTGCACCTCGAAACACGTTCCAAGCTTCCGAAGGCGGCGTCAGGATCGCTCCGACTACTTGGCAACCCAAGACTACCGCCGTCGATGAGCCAACGAAGACTGACGAGCCCGCTGAAAAGGAAGACGGCGCTGCTTCAGCTGGAACGGATGGTGGAGAAGGAGGAGAGAAAGCAGAATCGACTCCTTCTGGCGCAGGCGCGGGTGCGGAGGATGAGGCCTCTTCCACACTTGCACCTGCGCCCGCCGCTGGAGAGGAGACTCCGGCCCCAACACCGAGCAAAGGAAGGGTTCTCTTCATCTACTGCTGTCCGTCAAGCAGTCCTGTCAAGTTCAGGATGATCTACTCGACGTCTGTGAGAGGTATGCAGCAGGATGCGGCTGACCAAGCGGGAGTCGAGATCATCGCCAAGGTGAGTATGAGCACGATCCGACGGTTCACCAAGCGCAAGCTCCGACGACCCTTGCTTCGGGTGTGTGGTCGCTGACCGTTTGGGTGCGCTGTTATGACAGCTCGAGACCTCAGACCCTTCCGACTTGACCGAATCACACCTGAAATCATCACTGCCTCCCTCCAAGCCCACACACTCGTCGTCTCTCCCTACACCGTCCAAACCACCCATCTTTGGCGCCCCTGCACCGTCCTCAAGCAACACGGGCTCTAGCGCGAGCGCCAACGCTAGCGCTAATGCGTTCGGAGGAGCATTCGGTCGACCAAGACCCGTGACTCAACCGATTCGCTCTGCCACTCAAATCCCCTTACCGGCCTCTGGGTCCGCTACTCCCATCGGCGGCGAGCCATCGTCGAGTGGAAATGGAAATGGTGACGGTGAAGGAGATAGTAAGGAGAATATCCGACGGGCTTTCGATGCGTTTGGACCTAGGGTTAACTCGCCAGGCGGCGGTGGTGGTGCAGGTTTTGCTAGGCCCAGACCTGCTGGAAGGAGGTAGCGGTGGGAAGGGGTTTGAGAATGACCAGGCATAGGCATTGGATGTCAAATGCCAGATGCCGAAACCGGCAGGGCGCAATGGCAGAGTCAGTCAGTCCGGCGAGCCAGCTAAGAAGATAAACAAGGAGAGCGTTGTAACACGATTCACACAGATTGATTATTTGCTATACATGCCAATCCCAAGGAAACGAGAAGTATGAATATAGTATGGATGATATCTGGGTGACTCGTACAGCAATGCGCTAGTACGACTCATGAAAAAATACTGACGAGACCTGCTGGACGTTGGTTTTCTGCGTGTCGACCGATTCGACCGCTCTGCAGTGCTTAGTACCTGTATCCACGATCGGGTCGTTACACAGGCGAGGACCGCAGGCAAGAAGACAAATTGCGATAGATTGGCGATGCGTGATGTAGGTGTATCGAGAACGGCCAGCGAAGGCGGGCCGCAGTGAGTGATGTAATGGGGAAGCAAGAGTGACGGTATGAGGGACAAGATGTTTCCGACAATGAATGAGAAGGATAACGAGTAAGAAAGGGAGATATGCCGGATGCGACGAGCGGGAGCGGGTGTTTATGACCTTTAACAAGTCAGACATCAGCACATCCTCCAATCCATATGAGATCTGGCTGGTGCTGGCCGGGCCGTTTGGCATATGGGCGAAAGAGGACGGACCCAGACATCCATCGGGCAGCAAAGAAATAGCAATACTCACATCTTGTAGACCATCTTGCCCTTTGTAGCCTCGGAACCAACGACCTCGTACTCAATCTCGATGTCCAGATCTCGGTTGTTTCGGGAGTTGGGGGCGCACGATAATGTTCCCTGAATCGTGTCGTTCTCCTGCGTTTGCATCGCAATCATAGGATCATAACGCAGATATGTTAGACAATGTCCTCCTTTCCTTACCTCTCTGGTATACCCGAATGCTTCGTCGAGACTAATGGACAGTGCCTACTCACAGATACTGTTAGGGTCTCAGGAGTGTAGAAGACGGTCTGCTTCCAGTGGGTATACTGTTGTGTACGGCAGAGATCAGTACACAGTCAGCTGAAGATCCGACGATATGCATCTTTGTCGCATGAAAATCAAGCCAACTAACCTTGGCATGGGGACCGGTGGAGAAGTTGATGGGCTTGTGGCAACATGAGAAGGAGATGTCGAACCAGCCGAGGAAAGCGTGGACGTCTGTCATTGCACGTTGGGGTCAGCTTGGCAGATACTTTTAGAGCGGATAAGATGGTCAGAGACAGCCAAACTCACAGTCGTTCCTGGTAGCCTTGAGCTGGAATGGTACCTTGAAAGCCAAGTCCTCCTTGGTAACGGTTCGAATGTCGATATGTCGGATAGCGAAAGGATGGCTGACGACAGACTTGAGCTCAACACAGTCCACCAAAGGCTCCTTGAGAGCGATGTCTTTGATACATGAGTAGTCAAAGCCGTAGACGTCATCCCAGACTGCAAGTTGGTAATGAAAGATAGCACAAGAGGTTAGCAGGTGGATTACCTGGTTGTTAGCTGGCGGCGGCTGGACACATCCTAGTAAGTCCATCCCAGTGATATCTGTGGACATGACTGCCGGATTTCTAGAGGATGCAAATGAGTGTTGGGCCCTACACTCACAGTTGATCTTCTCCTCCTTGTAGTCCTGGTCCTCGATAGCAGCAAGGAAGATGGTAGCCTTGTCGGGGAAGAGCAGACCGTCGGGAGCAAGGTATTTGTCTCGGGCAAGAAGGACAGTGTCAAGCATGGACTCGTACAGGAGGAAGTAGCCCATCCACTGTAAATCGACGACAAGACGCACAATCAGCTCCTGACCGTTGCGCGTCGAGCAGAATTGGGCATACGTACCTCGGAGATGATGATGTCAACCTGTTTTACGGGAAGCTCGACGTCTTCGAGCTTGCCCTTGAGAAGCACGATTTCTGCAGATCAGAAATCCGAGATGATCAGCCAAGGTGGTGTCAAGCCGCCCACACTGTCACGTTGAGGCATGTCGAGCTGAGCGCAAGACATTACTTACGGTCCTTGGAGAATCCGTTGGCTCGGACAATGTTCTCAGCTTGGTCGAGGATGTTGGACATGTCGATACCGATGACGAGCTTAGCGCCCGCCTTGGAGGCGAACATGGACAGGATACCGGTACCGCATCCGACCTGTAGCGGGAAAGTTTTGTCTGACGGTTAGGGCGGATATTTTGGTGAAGCGCTTAATATTGTATTGGTTGGACAAGGAACATAATGGGGAGGAGGGTCACGGGGCCTGAAAAGCTGAGAAAGAGATATGAAGCTTCGTAGTATCGGTCTAACTCACATCGAGGACGGTCTTGCCCTTGAACAAGTGAGGGTTCTGCATGATAGCATTTCGATAGGACAGCGTTCGGACCGAGTCCTTGAGCATCTCCTCGTGGATACCTGAAGATGGGAAGGTTAGGAAGGAAGAGAGGACGTGTAAGACATCAGCATCGGACTCGCTGGTGGCAATTACAGAGAAAGATAGTGATTATCACTCACCGAAATGAGCATAGCTGTTGGTACAGCGATCATCACAGCAATGCCAAGAAGAGGTGTAGTCAGTCAGCTCGCCCGTTCATTCAGTCCTCCAGTCGGTTCGGTCAGTCAGATCTCCTCCAATCCTTCAGTTCCCTCTCTCTCTCTCTGCAGCACTCCTGGAACTGGGTCTAAGCCAACCCGCACTCATCTCCAGCTCGATGTGCTGTCCCGGAATAACAGACCATAAGCTCACCTGTCGGCGTAGCTACAAGAAGAAGAAGTACGACATCAGCATTAACGCTTTCACCCTTGACCGCTTCACATGATCGGTGTGCCAGCTGCTTTTCACGCGGTAGGTTCAAGGAAGGGCTGAAGGTGTAGTTGCAGCCAGTGGAGCAAGATGGAGCTTGTATCACCGGAGTTGAAGTTCCCTTCGCAAGGCTGAGAGGAGCACAGGGATGAAGGAAGTGAAGATGGATAGAGAGGGCTTAAAGGGCCGCGGGTGACTCACTAGTCCCGGCTGGTCATCTCACCGACGGGAGGCAATCCCTGCGTAGCAGTCTCGGGGGCGGTAGGAGCCATTTTTCTATTCTGCTTCAACGTCGTAGGATGGGGGGGAGGAGGAGTTGACCAGTTTTTATGACGAGGAAGAGTATTGTTGTTGGTGCGTCTATGTCGAAGCAAGACAAGACCTGCTGCTGCTGCTGGACTAGAGTTATCAGAAATTCACGAGAGCGTAAATCTCGAAGCGAAGCAGGCACGGGGAGGGGGAGGGCAAGTGACGTGGCATTCCCGGCGCTTCATCTGGGCTGTGATAATCGCTTTTCAGAACAGCATAGACTCGAGTTACGCTGAGAGGGCTGATGCATTTGTAGACAAGACAGAATTATGAGTGAACAAAGGCAGGCCTGCCAAGCTGACGAGGGAGGTGCATACAAGCTTGGGAGAGAATGGTAGTGGACAAGCTGTGGTGCGAGACGAGTCGTGTTTGCCGGCCGGCTGCTGCCATGCCAGTCCGCTCAGCTGTCAAGACAAACAAGAGTTGCGTTGGCATCGTGTCGGACATCTGTAGCTGTGCTGTATCACTCACTGTCTTGCTCAGACGAATGCCAGGTCTCTCGCATATCTCTTTTGTTCAGCTGAATGAGCTATTTGATATTTCTCTACATACAACCACAGTCATTTCTTTGGATCGGGTCCAGCTAACAGCTAATTTTGTCTGAGCAAGTTTGTAAAAGCTGACTGGTATTATAACAGGATGCTTGCTAATAGTGGTTCCAGGCAGGTGACGGTCAATGGGTGGGCGATGAATGAATGTGCGTGTTGTGTAGTAGATTGTGTGATGACATGTAGTAGGTAAGACACCAACACAGCTGTCGAATCACAGCGGACTTGGTGTGGGTGGATTTTGTGGTTGCGGGATGTGGCTGAATGTCCATGCAGGATACAGATACAAACAGACAGAATGAACAAAGAAGGAATCAAATAGTGTATAATTGAGAAGCGAGAATCTAAGTGTCACAACAAGCGAGAATACGAGCGAATATATGGACCACCAAGGAGTGTTGTGTCGCTAGTCCCACGGAGTGTCACGCCAATGACGATCGTGCGGATCAAGACGTTGTGATAGGTCGCCTATCTCGCGATTGCGCCTTTTGGAACGTATGCTACCGCTCACGACTGCAGAGCAGGGTAGACGACCCTCAGATCGCTCGAGCTGGGTTGTCGAGACACGCTCTGGTGAACGTGGGGTAATTGCGTCTGATGTTGATCGTAGGTCAAGCCAAAGTTACCGCCTGAGTCCGATTCGGGGATCCATTGGCTGTTGGATTGACCATACGGCGGCGACAGGTTGAGGTAACCTTTCTCCTCCGAGACAGGGTTAGGGTTATGCAGATGAGGCGTTGAGCCCGTGTTGTTTCGGTAGGCTGTCGGTGAAGCAGACTGCTGAGACGGCGTGTGAGGGTTGGGGTATGATTGAGCGTAGCTGGACGAGTCTGAGCCCGAGTTCGAGGAAGTGAGATTGGGCGGTCCACCGACGTATTCGTGCTTGACATATTCGTTCTCAATCGGTATCGGCTGGAGTGGCCCAGGAACATAGGTGGCAGCGGGCTGCAAGGGACCAGGCGGCGGAGGAGGTGGCATCGGATTAGAAGGGTACGGGAATGATGCGGACTGCAATTGCACGTGCCAAAGAGTATTTCAGTTTACGATACACCGAGAACAGTTCGATATCCCGGAAGCCGAACTCACGTATTTCCCAATGATCTTCTTCAATGCCTGAGAGAGGATCTCCCATGGGAAGACTTTGACGTCCTTCTCGATATTCCTCGGTCGAGGGTTGGGGAAATTCATAATCAACCGGAAGAAGTCCTCGTTGCCCGGTTTGCTCTTGCTGATGGTGATCGGTCTGAACCCTTCCAGATTCCTTCGGATCCTGTTCTTCTCCTCAACGGTAAACCTCGTTCCAACCAATGCTTCGAGCAGGTAGATGGCGTCAACAGAGGTGACGTAACATGCGTTCTTGTCTTCTCGGAAGATACAAGAGATGATGATCGATTGCTGGTATGCAGGGTAATCTGCTTGAGAGATGGGTTTGAAGGCAGCGTGGATGGTGGTACCTTCTTGTCGTCTCCAGAATTGCACCAATCGTCGTCTTGCGTGCCATTCCTCTTGCGACCTGTGCACAGCCCAGTGGTCAGCTTGCATGGCATAGGCAAAGGCGACAAACACCACTCACCATCCCTTGGACATCATCAGCAAGTCCCCGTTGAGCTCCAAAGCCGCCTTCTGGCCCGAGTTGACGTAGGGGGCAGGCGTGGGCAATCCAGGTCCAAGCTGAGAAGATCGCATCAGGCTGGGCTGAAGACCAGGCGTGTATGGAGGAGGGTGAGGAGTCGCTGATGGGCCGGAGGCCATGTATGGGCTTTGCCATGATGCAACCGAATCCGATACAGCTAGAACGGGGTCAGCTCTGTTTGTCCTCTGCTTATGAAGATGGAGAATCCACTCACATCTTCCGCTAGGACTTGGATGATAGGTAGAAGGCATGGTAGGGTATTGTTGAAGTTCGGGGGTGGTGAAGGTGGCCGAATTTGTCGAGATAACACGCCTATGCACTTGGTGGGGTGACGGTCTTGAAGACTCGAGGGTTTCACCACCTCGCTTGAGGGGGTTCGCTGAAAAGGAATAGGAATGAATCCGGTAATATCAGCCTCTAGGTGAAACCGAGAACTAGACACGGGTGTGTGAGACTTTTGAGAACTTACCCCTCGGCTGACTCCCAGAATACATGAATTCTCCCAATGGTACCTGCTCGATAACCGCATGGTTTTCCGCCAGTACTTGAACGTAGACGTTGACCTTGCTTCCGTAGCCCATCACGGGAGCATTCGTACAGGACAGGCTCGGTACCGTTGCGACCATTTGGCAGCTCTGCCCCAGCTGACTCGTGCTCGTCTGCAAGAGGTGCACTGCCGTCTGTACCGGGTGACCTCCGAAAACCACTCTCAATGCTTTGCCGGACGACATTGAAGGTGTTGATCTCGGTGAGCCATCGCTAGGCGGAGGTGTGGTGGATGGGAAGTTGACGTCGCATTTGATCGATATTTGGGTTCCTTGCTGTCCCTCCCTAGGTCCCCACTCGTGCACGGTGACGTGACTGGCTGATGAAGACTCGGCTTGATGGCTGTTTGTCGTGTAGTCCACTTGAGGATATGGTCTCGACATGCTGAAAGAATTGCTTGTCTCGGGACTGGAGGGCGAAGGCGGCAGACCATTGAATGGGTCCATGGTTGCTCTAGGCGGATAACGATAAGGTGCAGTATATGTAGATGTTTGAAGAGGGGGAGGCTGGTAGAAACGAGGTTGAGGTGGTTCAAAGGTTTGCTGAGGATAGTGCGTATACATATCTGCGTGGTCGCCGGACATTCAATGGATGAGTCGCGACATGAAAAGTGAGTCGTCAGCGCTGGTCGGCCACATACACACACCGTGGGCGAAGCACGAGGTAGCTGCTGGAACATATGGATGGGATGGGGTGTAACCGGTGTGACTGGTGGACATAGAGCAGTTTGAACAAGCACAGCCCAGACTCACCTGCGAGGGGGAATTAAAGTGGATCACGAAACCGGGTGAATGGCAGATGGGGGGTGAATGGTCCAAGTTGGAGTATTCCGAGACAACCGAGACAAGGCGGTCGAAGTTGGCGGTGAAGTCAGGTCAAGCGTTTGGGTCAGCGAGTGGTATCTTGTGATGATGGGTATTCAGAGACAAAGATAGCAAGAATCGATCAATGAAGAGAGAACGAGCAAAATGTCCAAGTGCGAAGAAGATATGAAAGGGAAAGCAAGCAATAGATAGATATGAATCAAAGATGGGTTACTGAATGCAAATCCCACTACGCCCAACTCTATCCGGAGCATGAAGATGAGAATGAATCCGATCTCGACGAACTAGCAACGTCAAAATAATGCGGGTCCCAACTTGATCATAGCAACGTTCACGCTAATGAGCGCATCGCTTCCGATAACGACAGAGGGTAAAAAACGCCCCTTCGACGCCTCAAATGCTACGATCGGCATGAGGGCAATCAATCAATCCAAATTGAACCACGCCCAGACGCCCGAATGAGCAGAAGAGAGCGAGAAGAGTGAAAGCCAAAATACGCAATAACGCAGATCATATCGAGAGCACCTGGCTGCAAACGCAAGGGGGTGGGGGTGAGAGGAGGAAGAGCAGTGTTGCCGGAAAGTTGTAACATGACAAACGACGACGACGTTCGGAAGCGGAGAATTTCGACACGGCAAAGGGACCCGGATGTGGAAACCGTCAATGGAACCCGCGGCGACGGCAGAAGAAGAGTAATCACCAGTCCAGGGGCATGAGGCAAGCAGGGGTGCTTTTCTCGTAATATTCGCAAAGGGTAAGAAAAGAGGCCGCCCAAACCACTTACAACAGCGTGCAGCTGCAGCCGGCGACACGAGATTGTTGGTGAGGGTAAATAAAAGTGTGGGAATGAGAAATCTGAAGATCGAGGCGTGTTTAAATGACCGAGCGATCAATCAGGAGAAGAGAGGAACGAGAGATATGAGTTGACTAGGGTCTGACTATTGTCGGTGTGAGAGAAGAAGGAAGGAGAGAGGGAGAGAGAGAGAGAGAGGGAGGAAGACAAGGAAGAGAGGAGAGGCAGCAAATGGTTAAGAGCAGGTGAACAGATTTACCCTACGCTACTTGCGCTTGCGAGTAAGTGGCCTCTTCGCCTCCGTTTGGATGCATGCGGTGTATTGACCAGCAGGCCAGTGACCCACTATCACACTGTTCATACCCGCCGCGCGGCAAGCTCCCAATCAACCGGATGGCCATAAGCAGGTCGCATGGGGGGAGCGAAAGCGGTCAAAAGAAGATAGAATTAACAAAATTAACAATCGAAAGGAAAACAAGGTTCTCTTGCCGACCAACCAGCGGAAATGAGCGCGCTGGCGGTGCTGGCTTTCCCTTCCCTCCCAGCCTGGTTCAGCTCAGCACAAACTGTTGCTTCCTCGTTGGCCCCCCACGTGAAAGCCTCATCGCAGACTCAACCGGGCAGGCATATGGGGCTACCTGCCGCCTTTTCGTCATCTCCATCGGTTGAATGAATTCAATCCAATGACGGAATCTCCACATGAGGGAATTTGTATGGGGACGAGAACGAAATAAAGGATAATTCTTTAAGCCACCACCACCACCACCAGACAGACCACCAACATTCAACACAGCAACCCGACCGAACCTCTGACTAGCTCATGCGAGATTCCACCTTTCTCTCGTCATCCCGGTTGAGCCATGCCGGATTCGACATGCCCACTCAGGGAAACAAGGATAAGGTGAATAGAGTTTGCCAAAGTTCTTCAGGGAAAACAAAAAGCATGCACGGCCGGATCACACACCGCGATCGCGAGTCAAGGAAAGAGAGAGCAAGGGTATTATTGTATTTATCATTAAGGCCGTTCAGAGGACAAAAGGAACGGCTTGGCACGGGTGAACACACGTAACTGACATCCCATCCAGGCTTTGTACGTCACGCAAAAAGCAGTAGCTGGAAGAGATAGGAACGACTAGTGCGATAGGCAGGGTAACTCGAGGTGGTAGAACGTGCACATGCGCACTACGGCTTTAAGGGTAATTTAGGCTAATAACGTAGCTGAGCAGCAACTCACAAGAATACTCGTATCGCCTCTGTGGCCACTGCATGGGAACGATGCTAGCGTACGAAGTGGTGGCAGAGGTGATGGGGAGTTCGGCCGGGTAGTAGCCGTCATTGCCGTGGCCTCGTTCGTCGCCGGCAGCGTTGACGACAGGACCGACGTTCGCACTTGTCGTGGTCGTGGTCGTGGCGAAGTCGGCGTAGTTGTCAACGTTGGTCATGCTCGTTCCCATGACCGGGTGATGGGGCTGGTGGAGGTGGGGGTGGGGGATGTAGTGGAAGGAGTGGGTCGGCGCGAGTTGGAGGACGAGGGGGTCTGAATAGGTTGCGGGGTCGGGGGCCGGGTAAGAGGCGGACCCGATCTCGCTCGCGTTTGCGTTTCCGTAGGTGTATGTGTACGGAAACGTAAACGAGAACGGATAAGTCTCGGGAAGTGCGACGGAGGGGGAGGCGGAGGGGAAGGAGGCGGCCGAGGGTTTGGGCTTGGGCGCCCCGTGGTGGTGCATGGACCGATGGGATGGGAAGGGGGGTGGGATTTCTTTTTTCAATTGATTTTATCTAATCTATCGAACAAAACACGCTTGATTCAGATACTGCTTCCGATTCAATCTGGTTTCTAATCCCAGTCACACGAAGCTCTCTATTCAGTGAATGGGTAGCGTATTGGATGACGAGGGAGTAGAAGATGATAATGCTTGAAGATGACGTGAGAGGCAGGTTGATGTGCGCGATGACACACACAGGAGGGGGACGTTCTATGGGTATAATGGAAGCAAATCTAGAGGGTTCGATCCGGATGACGAGACGAACGCCTCTGCCAATATGGTATGCAGCAACAGGACAAGAGGGGATTGTACTCACCAAAAAAAAAAAAGACTTCGTTCTATCTGCAGACCCACGATAGGATGCGAAAAGGAGGAGTTTGAAGGTGAGTGAGGCGACAGCAAGAAGAGCTCGCGGATTGATCTACTTATATCTTACCGGCTAGCAGCGAGTTCGGCACCACGTTCACTCATCTGTAGGCGTGGATAGTCGTGCATAGAAGGCCGTCTACACTCTCTGCTCCCCTTCTTCTTCCCTCCTACTTTGCCTTGGCCCTTGCACTCATTTGCTCATACTCGCCAAGGCTGAGCGCGATAGCAAAGCTAACTCGCCCCGTCTTGCTCTCCCCCATCAAAGGCTGAATTTTCTGGCTCCATCAAACGCGCATAGTGCTGTATTTGATGTTTGATGTTTGATGTTGAGCGTGATCCCGCACTCCCATCACCATCAACAGTTTCACCATCAGCCAATTTCCATCAGAGTCATCCGGTTGATTGTCTTGCGATTGATTCACTGTCAAACCCGACCGATCTGAATCTGCCGACTTCCGACTCCCGTGCTGTCCGTGATCATTGTTTGCGTGTTTGTGCATCCGTGCTGATGCTCAGAGACTGACATGATGTGATTTGCTATGATTCGAACAGAATGATTCGCGTTTCGTCGTGAAGGAAACGCCTTCATCACTCTTGCTCCTGATAGATCGTACGTTCGATCTGATGCTGACTTCTCTGGATCATGATACTGACCAACTGCTGATGGTGATGGTTACCGTTCCGCTGTCGCTTGATGGATGATGGTCAATGTCTGATGGTGAATGGATAGCTGATCATTCCGTCCCTCCTTTCGCTTCACCCCACCCATGACCATATCGATGTCGCTGTCGATGTTCAGAGAGCGGGGGCAGACCTACATGCCGCGAGACATCAACCGACAAATCGACCTCATAGAGCAATGTACACAGACTCGCTTTTGAAAAGGTGAGACGCGGAAAGGAATGACAGTATTGAAAAGCAGGAAGCGCGGGCGGACTTTGCTTGATGATGGAGATCATACTGTGCCATGTTCAGGAGGAAGAGAAGCAGGAGGAGTCTTGATTGATACGTGTCGGAAGTCACGCTCGGACGGAGTGTCGCCAACGTACTTTGCAGGACAGCCGGAAGGGAGCCGAACGGCTTTAATGAGGGAGATGAGATCCCGATCCCAAAGTCCCTCCCCGACATCGCTAGGAGGTGAGGTGGGAGATAGACGTACTCCCGTTCGCAATGTATGAATGTAATTAGAAGTCCAATCGGAGCGGAAGCAAGACTGCTCCGCTGAGCTGAGGGCAGGGGGCGGACGAAGTGAGATCCGTGAACTGGGTCTGGTCGAAAGAATGAATGAACGGAGACGTGAGTAACGTTTCATTGCGCCCCGGCTAAGGTGTGGGAAGATGCCTTTCGGTCGTTACTCGGGACCGTGAGTGCAGGGGGGGGGGGGGGGCGAACGTGACATAGAGGTAGCCAGAATGACCGAAGATGATACTGGTGTATTATATGTGATGCAGCATTCGCAAAAGTACGCCTTAGTCGGGTGCTAGCAGTATCCGAAAAGACAAGCGGAGACATCAGAACGTTAACTCGACGTGAAGCGGGATCACCATCACCGTACCCATCCGTTCTAACGAGAACGAGACTGAAGGACGGTTACACCTCCTTTGGATACACGAGCTTGTTCCTGGCTTATTGAGATGATTGATTGTCTCGCTAAGGATGATATAGTTTCTTTTCCTGCCTTCGAAATTGCCTCGGAATAGAATCAACCTCGTCCCTACCACTTCGTAGTCATCTTGATCGATCATGATCCAGCCTGACAGCGGAGGCAAGTCAACATCAGAATGGTGTATAAACATAGGGAAAGAGGTTCTAGCTTGGATCTATCTAGACTTGATACGAGTACCACAAAATATCGTATGTCCATGCCCCCCCAAAAGGAAATGAACTCTGAATCCTTCTACACAATTCCTCGGCAATCAACTGAGATTGGTACCGCTTTAGGCGAGAGATTTCAGGAGCGACTGACGATTGACAGGGGACAGCAGGTCCGTGCGGTGTGTTTCTGATTGATTTGATTGGATTTGATTTGATTGGACTGGTTTGATGGGTATTCGTTTCCCTAGATGTTGATGTTGTCGTTGATGAGCTGATGAGGATCGGATATCGGATCAGTTGGAGCAAAGTGTGTCTGAGAGTGAAGTTGCGTTCTGGCTCGATCGATCTTCTGACTTGGTTGATTTTGAATTTTTCGTCTTATCTTTCAAAGCAATGAAACAAGGGTTCTAGGTGAGGTGACTATGTGTGCTTCAGCAGCCAGTGCGATAACAGTCACAGTCGTGGGGCTGGGCGTCTGGGCCGCCTTCCACTCTTTCAAAAGGAGCAAATGGGAAGCGGGAAGCGGACAAGGGGTGTCCGGATTTTGAAAAAGATGTATTAAGCTACAGTATCATCACAGCCGGCCAAGCAGACATTTTACGACAAGGCATGGATGGCTATGGTTGGTCAATGCTCTGTGCATAATCGGTACGTACTGTATTCGTTGATTGACGCGTGCTGCTCGTCGACCCGACTCGACAATCGCACACATTTTCGTATCACATCACAATGCGTCACGTCGATCATACAGTATCATTCAGTGACATGACTAGGAAGAGATCTTGCGAAACCTCCGCAACTTACGTGTAACGAACGCGTCTGGGGAAAAGGGTCAAGGGGGGAGGGGGGAGGGGGGAAGGGGCAGGAGGGCAATTCAGGGTGTTATCACACAGTCTTATTTTATTAGCTCAGGGTTCCACCTCAAAGATAGGAGGAACAAGGAAGAAAGTCAAAAAACGTCCCGTTACAGTACATCTCAGCTTGCACTTACACTTGCGAGTACACGCGTATGGTTTTCCTTTTTCCTCTAGTGTGCATCCTGCCATCTTACAATCAATCAATGGTTGGTTGCGATCTTACCTCTTGCGACGATCGATACATGGCTTTTCGATCCCATCTGATCTCTTCCTGACTCGACTTTTTTTCTCCACTGTCCTTCCTTCGCACAACTATTCTAGCTCCTGGCGAGTGCATCCATCACTGTGTGCATCACACGAAAACACTACCCCATACGTAGACTCGCACACCCGCCAGACGCCGGTCCGGTATATCGACTATCCGGCAGCAATCAACAACAGATTCACTCATCACTCATCGTAACCCATCATCAACACTCACTCAACATGATCGCTATGAATAGCATAACCCTCTCAACCCTCTTCGCGCTGGTCGCATCGTCGGCTTCTTCAAGCCTCTTCGTGGAGGGCAGAAACGTCTACGTAAGAGCGGGTGGTGAAGCTGTCGCCAAACGAGGGCAATTGGGCGGTGTGCTGGCTGGAGGGTATGGTGAGTCATCTTTCATTAGAAACGTCGAAAGCGCAGCGAGTGAAGTGTCTTTCGAATGAATCGTGAATGAGGAGGCGGAGAAGTTGAAATATCGTCGGCGAAGCCGAGAGATCTCCAGGAGCGACGATGCTCACAAACATCCATAGTCAACGATATCACCGTCTCGGCTGACAACGTCGTTCAGTGCGGACAAGCTACGATCAGCTGGACTGGTACCAGCGTGAGTGGGCGAGGAGCGCGCTTACCCCATGCTTCTTGCTGTACCTCAACTGGAGCCAGATGGCTGTGGTTCTCTCTGACTGACTGAAGACAACCGTCTTCGCACACTAGGGCTCCGTCGACCTCTTGATCGGTACTGGAGGATACTACGTCGGCACCACCGAACTGACCACTCTCAAGGGTCTATCGTCCGACTCGTCATCCACAAGCTGGACAGTCAACCAGCCAGAGGGCACGACGTTGATCTTCCAAGTGACGGATTCGACCGGTCAGACAGGTTATATTCAGAACGTCAAGGTGGCCGATGGAGATGATTCATGTCTCTCTGGCTCTGCCTCTTCATCCGCGTCCTCGTCGGCGTCATCTGTTGCTGGAGAGTCTCAAATTAACAGTGCGTCAAGCGCTGGCGCTGGCGCTAGTGCCGTTGCTGCGACTTCGACGGGAGCCACCGACTCTGGTTCTGGCTCGAGCGCTGCTGCTGCTGCTGCTGCACCGGCTGCGACATCATCATCCTCGTCCAAGTCTAAGAAGTGAGTTGGATATCATCGAACAGCTCTTGACCGGAAGCCGACTCGGCTTCCTTGTTCTTGGTGGGGTGCCAACTCTCGTCGAAACACATAAGCATATGCTCGTCTACGTACATATACTGGTCGTTCTGCGATCTGACTCCTTTCGGTGTGCATCATAGCAAATCATCCAGCACCAAGTCATCCACATCTACGTCCGCTGCGCGAGTCTCGACCTCGACCTCTGCTGCTGCTGCTACTGTTACAGCTGCATCTGCATCTGCATCTGCAATCACTTCAGTATCGGCCGCCAGCGCGAGCGCAGTATCCGGATCCGCTCCTGCTCTCGTATCCGCCTCATCGGCCAACAATAGTGCCAACGCCAACGCCAACGCCAATGCCGCCTCCGCCTCCGCCTCGAGCAGCTCCAGCTCCGGTGCCAATGCCTCCCTTGCAGCTGCTGCATCCGGCAGCGGCAGCGGTATCACCTCGTCAGCTTCCCCCAAGGCTCGAGTTGGCTCGACTACAGTTGGACTCACTGCGTTGGTGGGGATCGTTGGAGCTGGTGCCGTATTGGGTATCAGCAGCTTGTTCTAGCGCGGCTGCGTGTATAGATAGACAATGGACAGGTCCGGGGCTCGAGAATGGATTCTGGGGGGAAATCTCCGTCGAGTACAGATCGGATTGGAACCCAGCGCCGAGGCGAGCGAGTTGATCTCGTTTCAGCCAAGCCACCATTGTACTTGTACATTATGCATACCTGTCTGCCTACTAGCATGATCGCCCAGCTATTCGCATGATCTCCGTTCGCGCTGGCTTTGGTCCATTCATATCTGGTTAGGCCCCCTGGGATCTTGTTTCGCGTTGTTTTGGTTGGTTTGATCGGCTTTTCGGTTCGGCGTCAACTTTATTTTATCGCTGCGCAGACGCATGCCCAATATACAAATAGAAGAGATGCATATCACACACTATGTGACAAACACGAAAAAACGACAAGACAGGTGGCTTTGACGGCCGATGGCATGGTAGGGTGGTAGATACAAGTGGGAAGGTGAAAGAAAACATAGAATGAAAGCCCATCAAGGGCTAGGGTGGTTGGAGATGGGCGAGAAGATCTGACTGAGAAAACAGAACTTGAACAATGGAATGGAATGTAAACTGTCCGCGCGAGTAAGGCAGCCTCTGCAAGTAGTCTGATCCTTGTGTCGCTTCGCTTCGCTCAGTACAGGACCTTTGCGACGCCCACAGCACCAGCTACGACGACCGTCAAGACGGATAGAGGGTTGACGGCGGCCAGAGCTGGTGGTGTGCCGGAGGAAGGTGATGACGAGGAAGCGGAGGCTGATGCGCCGGTCTGCGAGAGGGCGAGAGGAGTAAGAAGCATCAGTCAGCTCGGCTTCATATCTAGAAAAATTCAGGTCGATTCGGAATTTTAAGACAAGATCATAATGAAGTGAGAGTGGGCCCTTCGGAACGGCTGATAGGTAATAGGGAAGCAGGTGATGCAACAGCGTCAATCCCTCGAAGGAGCGATCGCCCAGCTGGTTTGCGCCCTCAGGATATGTAGCATACGCTGAGTATAGTACAAGAGGTCGAAATGGGAATGGATCGAGTCACAATAATCATGAACAATTCAGGCTAGGAATCAAGGGTCGCACCCCACCCCACCCCACACCACCCACTCACCGTCTGCGCAGCGCTGGTACCCTGTACGTTACCCGTCGCGCTCCTCGTAGTGGTATTGTAATCCGTCAACCCAGAGTGACTGGAGCTCGTGGCGGCCACCGTCGCCGCCGAGGAGGTCGTGGCGTTCGGGTCGGCAGAGGTGGCAGCTTCGTCCGAGGCGGTGTCGGATGTGAGGGTGTACATTACGGGGGAGCCGTCGGTGGCGGTACTGGCGTCGGTGAGGGTGAGACTGGTGGCGCCGGCGCGGATGAGCACAAACATGAATGAGCGTGGAGAGTGGGTGGGAGGACGAGCGGGGATTCAGTCGATCATGAGTGCAGAGTGAGCGAGGAAAGTCCGAGCACAATCCAAGGTTGGTTGAATGAATGAATCATGTGCGGCGATGGGCAGATGGTTTTAGCGAAAGGAGCGTGGACGAGCGAACATGAGGAACAAGGTATAGAACGATGCAAGAGTCAGCTTGGTCACGTCACGTCACAACACCACACACACCGGGTATCACCCCAGAACGCTTCACTCATCGATCGATGGCACCGTGTAGAACACCCGCCAGCGCCGACACTCACCTGGGCCCACCGTCCTCCTCCTGTCCGCCAGATCCATCATAGGTATAAGTCGCCGTAGCGCTCGCCGTCGCTTCAGCATCTCCGCTTCCATCGTCGGTGGTAGATCCATCATCGGTCGAAGCGTCCCCCGAGTCATTGGCATCGCCCGTCGTAGTGGACGAGTCATCTTGTCGACGAATGTGTTCGATGCCTCGTGCGTGAGCCGGAGCAAGACCGCGCTTAGCTACATCGAGATTGTTGTTGGTGCCTGCGGCGGAGCCTGAGCCCGGGACCGCGGAGGCGCCGGCGAGGGTGAAGAGAAGCGCGAAGGAGACCGTGGAAGGAAGTGAGAACTTCATCGTGCTTGTTGTGTTTGCTAGGGTGTGGGTTGTACCCGTAGTGTACTGTTTGTTTGTTAGTGAAATGAAAAAGAGCGGGAGAGTGGCGATGCAAGGTATTGGGAGACGTCAAAATTGAGCTGATCTGAGATCGAAGCTATATGATAAGAGAGTGTCAAGTAGTGCTGTAGAATAGTGTTCGAAGAGGTCGATGCGATCGATACTGAATGCAGCTTAGAGAGGAGAACAAGAAAATCAATCGATGAGGGGAATCCTCAGATTGTGAGACAAAGACAATCAACTACCTCTATGGAGCACACTCTCTCTCTCACTCAACTGCGTAGATACACTGCATACAGGTGCAAGTGCGGCTGAATGCGGGGTAACTACGAGTATGTATCTAGAAAATAGATCGCGTTCAGGGAAAGGCTTATTCAATTAGAGTTTACTACTACTATCTTTCTCATCTTCTCAGTTCAGTTCCATTTTTGGTAAACCTCGTTCGTCCTCGTACTGAACGAAAAGATGATATCATGGCATGCATGCATGACTGACCGATCTGTTTCGTGTCCAGGTCCCGAGGTGTAGGACTTGACTAACAACTGGTCAACTTGTTCGAGTGTGATTATATTATGGTCAAACGGTTCCTATACGATCTACGACGCGTGTCATCAGCACAGTTCCTCAGAAGCCTGGATCGCCGCCCGAAATAAATACACCTGGAGGTGCGATGTAATTAATGCCTTTCCCTTTCTATGTATATCAATAGTAACACGTAAAGCTTATGTATACCAGCTCATGCTGCTTAGACTGCATCGCACGAAGAGGACGGCTTCGTTTGACAGAGAGTTGAGCGATATATCAATGTCATTCACTTGTCCCTCTGAAGCTTTCAAAGCTCACAACCAATGGCCAGCCCATTTCATCCACGCTATGCTTTTAGAAGCTCAAGTTCACGCCTGCTCGAGTCACGGCGCAAGATAATGAGCTCTTTCCACGCCGAGAACAGAGCGGCCTTGGCACACAAATTCCTCGTTATACGGCGCCGTGAAAGCCTATGCACACATATTCAATATTGATCGCAAGCCAACATTCATCATCATCATCATCCAACATCAAGCCGGCGAGTGAGAATATGCGCAGAAGAGTCGTAGTAGTATAAAACAAATGTAAGGAATCGGTCATCGTATCGTATCGTAACGTCGAGATTGAATGGAAAAGTGAGAGCAGGTAAGAGCAAGCAAGTATGCCAGCACGGAGACGAAAGGTTGAATTGGGTATAAACTTGACAAAGTCAAGGGGCACATCTTCTCGGTCCATTTTGGAACGTGCTGCAACTCCATCTGTCCGCACACTGCGTTGTTCAGATTTCGGAGATTAAGCCGTTTAGGCAGTGGTGATGTACTGAAAGGAACAAGATCATTGGTCAGCGTCGCGTTCTTGGCATGCCACATCGATCCCGCTCGCTTCGCTCGCCTCGCACTCACCCAGCCACCGAGAGAGGTGATGGAACCATCGGGGTTCATGAGCGCGTTGGCCTGGTTGACACCTTGCATATCCTTCATCACGCCGAAGGGAGAGTATCGCTCGACCCATGATTGCTGGTCGAACCATCCGGCCATGGCCGTGTGGAAGTTCCAAGCTGAAAGGGGAATTCACATGTTGATCAGTTGTCACACTATCACCGATATTTCAGGCCCAGAAACATGCGTTCCACTCACTATCCTGGTCGGAGCACTGAGGACCGCCGTTGAAGTCCTGGCAAGCGTACTCGGTCACCCAGATGTTGAGCCCAAAGTCATCGTGGAATTTGGTGACGTATTCCTGGAATCGAGTGACGTCGGTGTCGTAGTAGTGGACGGGAAGGAAGCTGTGATGACGAACAAAGACTTGATCAGATGTGCGCTTGGGGAAAAATGTTCAGCTGATTCACTTACTCGAAAGCACAATCGGCAGCAGAGTGGCCCTGGGCAGCACAGGCAGTCTGGAAAGCCTGGATCCAATCATGACCGCTAGGAGCGTTGGTGACAGCGGGACCACCAAGTCGGATACCCTTAGCTCGAAGGGGAAGGAAGTCGTTGATCCAGTAGTTGACGGCGTCCTCAGCGGAGACGTCACACTGACCGACCTGGTTGGGTTCCTATATCATGGGAATACACCGTCAGCTTACAGATCGAGGCTCGGATCTCGCTTGTCCCATTCGTTCGATGGCGAAGATTTCGGCTTGCATCAACAAGGGTGATATGACGTATGATTGCGTCGACTCACATTGAAGAAAAGAGCATTCTTCACGGTCGAGGGCCAGCTGCCCATCTGAGCCCACCAGTCGTCCTTGTGGCTGCAGTGGACATGGTCATCAGCTTTCCGCATTCTTCGGCAATGGCAAGCTGTTGACGACCGTACGAGAAATGTACCTGGAAAAGGGCGAAGGAAAGCGGACTCACCTAGGACCCCACAACATGGGAGAGAATTCAAGGCCGGCCTGGTCGGCGGAGCCGACGGCGAAGGGGCTCCAAGTATAGTACCAGCTCGACTTCAGGCCGATGTAGTTGCCTACATAGTTGGGGTCACCGGACTGGGCCCAATCTCCGTTAGGCCAGGCGAGACCAAGCTTGGAGCCAACGTTGACGGAACCGCCGTTGCTAGCGGGGGCAGCAGCAACAGAGGTGGCGGCGGGAGCGGTGGACTCGGTAGAGGAAGCGGTGGCGGACTCTGACCAGGCGTCATCAACGGAAGAGGACTCCTGGGTGGAAGCGGCAGCGGTGGTGAGGTCGGGCGTGGAAGTGGGATCAGCAGCCGCAGTGGACGAAGCAGTGGCGGAGGCGGTGAAGGCCTCGCCTCGAACTCGGCACTTGGAGCCGTCGGCTTTTCGCTTCAAGAGGGTCTTAGCACCGCCCCGCTTCTTGATGCTCTGCTTCAGTCGGTGTCGGGCGACCAGGTGCTGGTGGTGTTGGTGGTCCTTGGGTGATCGTGCGCCGGGTCGATGCGCAAGTGCTCCCTGAAGGCGCAACAGCGAAAAAGCAAGGTACAAAGGATGGCGTCAGCTGCATGAATGCCAAGACAGGAATCGCTCAACGTCGAGATGGGATCATCGCAAATCTTCTTGGCGAAAGGACCATCTGTTGGAGGATGAGATTACACTCGCACTGGACTAAAGTACTCACAGGAACGTGTTCGACACCCGTCAAGGCCATGCCGATGAGGGCGAGAGTGGGCAAGAGGTTAAGCAAGCTGATCATGCTGGTCATTGTCGAGTTGTGAAATAGGTCTTTAGGCGATAGTGGATTGAGAAGGGATTAAAAAGGGAAAAGACTGGTTTGCAATCGATGTTCCAGCCGCTCTGCCGATGTTGATGTTGATGTTTGGTGATGAGAGTTGTGTTATCCGTCTGGTCGTGTCGCGTTAAGCGTAATGAGCGTGAATGCAGTGGGTTAAGAACTAAGATACGAAGAGTAAAGAAAGAAAGATAAAGGTGTGGAAATGAAAGAAAGAGAACGGTCAAGAAGAGATGCAAATGCGAATAAAGTAGATTGATGAAGGAAGGAATGAAGGAATGAGAGAGAGAGATGGATGTGTAAGACGAAACAAAAGGATGCTCGAGTCTGAGAGTGGCCCGTGCTTGAGTTGAGTTACGGTAAAATCCAAACAACAGCATAGTATGGTATGTCGTCAAGTCAGTCACGCTCAGGCCTCTTTTAGTCGTTGTCGTGACCCTTAACTTGATATTTATTTGTTTGATTACATGTACACCCTACACTGCTTGCTACACTTACTCTTCTGCACCCCTCAAACAGTGCCAAGGAACCCGTTCCCTCTCTCTTCCTAAATCCAGACTTGAGAATGCATGTGATTCAGCGTCATAGCATCGAGCACCTTTGATCGAGACAACTTGGCAAACGATCTCATCACTGAACACCCGTTCCTCATGCGCATTACACTCACTGTAGCCTTCTTATCACCACTGCGGATCAGCAAAGCCTGCATGCATCCATCTTGTCATTTAACCTAATCTTGACCCAGAAAATCACGCACGCTGCACATTCCCATTCCCCGTGCGCGCTATGCGCTATGCTTGGTCTAGGTGATATAATGAACCCTTAAGGGGCGTCAAGATGAAACGCGTTCGTCACAAAACAACAAACACCACGAGACTACGAGTACCCCCGTGCCTCACCCTACCCCCTACACCCTACACTCTAGATCGTGACAGCCGGCCGTTGATGCCGAAGGAAGGTGCCAGGCAGCTTAGACCGGAAATGCAGCCAGCATGGAGCATGGGGTCTCCGCATATGCCCTTCGCCATGCTTGGTTCTGTGCTGCCGTCTCGTGTTTTGTGGATTTATTTCCATGACACATACATCATGGCAGAGTCAGAGTCACCTATGATCGTCATAACAATATCGATTTATTATGGCGCCTTCCTCCTTATCATACAATGCCGATGCCAATGATGACAAGACCAGCCCAAACAAGCCTCAAGACCGAGATCCATCAACAAGTCGATCCAGCTCGAAACGCAAACTAACAACAACCCATCTGCTAGTTCTCTCGTTCCTCATTCAAGTCGGCCTATTGCTCTATGCGAACCACATCGATAATCATCCCGAACGTTATGGGGGCCTCAAGTATACGGACGTGGACTGGATAGTTGTCAGCGATGGAGCAAAGTTGATATTCAACCCGGACGAGGAGGATGGGAATATCGCTAGGGGGTGGTTGATGAGATATCTTGGGTTGAAGATAGGCGAGTGAGTACCGGAACGAATGAAGGGCTTTGCACTCTTCTCCTTCGAATTGATTGCGTTCGGGCACTAGAATTGAGATGGACCAGCCCAGAAGATGGATCCATCAACATCTGTTACCATGTCCGACCTTATTCGCAATATTCAATCCTGATCTTATACAATTGGAGACGTTGTCACACATCCATACTCATCCGATGTCTTCGAAGCAGTACTGACGTTGCGTTCGCACCTTCGCTCTCACTTAGCCCATACGAACGCGCTACATTCCGCTATACACCGCTCTTACCCCTCCTGATATCCCCATCTCTCTTCCATCCTTTACTAGGCCGTCTCCTCCTCGTGCTCATTTCCCTCAGTATCTCACCACTTCTCCTCTCATTGCCCACTTCCGACTTGACCTTTACCTTCACCTCTGCTCAAACTTCCAGCGCCGTTTACGCTTCGGGATCCAGGAGTCTAAGCACCATTGCGAGCCCCAGCTCGAGCTTACCACAACCTTTCGCTCAACGCGCCCGCAGCCAATGCTCATTCTGGTCCGTCCACCTACTGTGGACCCTCAACCCTTTCGTATTGAACATCACCACCCGCGGCTCACCAGAGAGCATCATCTGTCTCTTGGTCATTGTGTTGTTGGTGGCTCTGAGGAAAGGCAGGGAGATACAAGCGGCGATCTGGCTAGGACTGGCAGTCAGCTGGAAGATCTACCCAGCGATCTACGTGCCTGCTATCTGGAGCTTTCTCGCCAGACCTGGATCGAGGCGTGAGTCAAAGCCGACAAGTGCTCAGCAATACTCAGGTGGGGATCGAGATCATGGAGGATGGCTCGGGTGGAGAGTATGGAGATTTGGTACAGTCGCGGGAGTGACGTTCGGGGTAGTCAATGGAATCTTATGGGCCATGTGAGTGGACTTGAGCAATCCTTTTCCTTGTATCTCTTATCCTCTTCTTTCCTAAGCACGGCCGAAAGTGGAGGGAGACCCATTGCCATCGTTATACACAGGCGAAGCGAGAAGCGAAGAACGACATGACAATAGCTGATTCATCGACAACCTTCTCGTGCTTCCTTGTACAATACGCACATACACAGCTGGGGTCAACCCTTCCTCGAACACACCTACTTGTATCATCTAACTCGCCAAGATCACCGCCACAACTTCTCGCCTTACTTCTACCCCATCTACCTTTCGTTCTACAACAGCGCCAATCATAATACTTCTATTATACCAGCCCTGAATACACCATCGACGTCGACGCCGACGCCGACGCCGATGACCGGGTCGGTGGTCTCGGACCTCATCTCGAGAATCGTGCGGAATCCACTCACTTCGTTCTTACCGCAACTATCGTTGGTCTTGCTCTCAGGCTTTGGCCTGGAATCAGCAACCAGGCCAGCAACGACAGAACCAACAGAGATCGGAAAGGGGAGCTCCAATTTGGAATTCGCAATGTTCGTGCAGACTGCCGCGTTTGTGGTGTTTAACAAAGTCTGCACTTCGCAGGTGAGTAGAGCTGCGAGCGATCTCCTCAGTGGTTGGTTCGGGCGACTCTTTCGATGCAAGTCAGATTGGCGTGTGCGTACCGTACCGTCTCAACGCCGTACAGAAGCTGACCGATCGAGCCTCTTATCTTGTCCCATGCTATCATATTCGGTCTGAACAAACTCCTGTCATTTGTGATATTTTCTAAAATCGTCTCTTCGTACACTCGCACTCGCACTCGCACGCGCCCACACTCGCAGTACTTCATGTGGTTCCTCCCCCTCCTTCCCCCCATCTTATCCTCCCTGACCTCCCTGTCGTTATCCCGACGCAAAATCGCCATCCTCGTGGGAAGCTGGGTGATCGCCCAAGCTGTCTGGCTTGCAACGGCCTATCAACTTGAATTGATGGGTAGGAGCGTATACCTAGCGGTATGGGCCGGAGGGTTGAGCTTGTTTGGGGTCAGTATTTGGGTTTTAGGGGAATTGATAGATGCTTTCGGCGCTGCCGTCGTCGAGCAGCGGTCAGCAAGAGTCGCAAATGGCGTAAATGGGGTCAGGGAAAAAGTTGAATAGTAGTGATACGGTATACAGTATGTATTGCGATTCTGTCATCGGTGATCTGATCTGGTCTGATCTGATCTTGCACGGAATAACGAGAGGAATGTGTGGTCCTTCCGTACTTCCGTACAAATTGCGAGCTTCGCATCCGGCCGAGAAAATACGATCGAGTCGCTACCATACATGCAGTAGACTGAGCGATGTTGTCAATCGTGAGTGTTGCTGATGGTCGATAGCATTTATGGATAAGACATTGTTGATCATAGTACGAGTACAGAGCAAAGCAAGTTGTACCCCCTCCCACTCTACCAACTATAGTATAGCATAGCTGGCGGATACATGACATGACATGTATGCTCCAACCGATCGCGACCATGCATTGCATGCCATGTCAAGCCAGTCAAAAAACATGCATTATACACTGATCATGCCAAAACAGTTCCAAGCTACGTCAACGTTCTATCTAGTCTACTTTACTTCCAGCGTGAGCACCAGCACCCATACCACGGGGTACGAAAGGCATTGCAGCCGCTTGCAATTGTGGCGGGGGCGGCGGCGGCGGTGGTGTTGGTACGTTGCCATCACCATCACCATTACGGGGGACAAATGTGGGGAAAGACCTAGGTTGGGACTGCGGTTGTGAATGTGGTTGAGCTCGAACTTTTGATTGATTTTGGTGATGCGATTGAGAACGAGATTGAAGGTGAGGGCTCGGCCGGGATTGTTGTTGTGGTTGTGGTGTTTGAGGTTGTACAGATTGCGTTTGTGAAGATGATGCTTGTGATCCGTTCTTGCTGGCGGCGTTTTTTCCGATTTTCCCTGCGTTCTGCTGATTCCGTCCTTGTCCGGATCCTTGTGCTTGTCCGTGATCCACTGAACTTCCTCCTCCTTCGGCATCAATGCTGCCCCCAATTTTATCACTATTACCGCCTCCTTGGACTCCAGCGCTCTGCTGTTGGTCGCTCTTGCCTTTCCCACCTTTTTGTTTTCTCGATTCACCCTCTCCGCTGTTCGCATGGTCAGTCGCATTTGCGTTTCCCTTCTTGGATGTACGAGCACCCTTCGACGGGGGTCCCTGCGTTTGATCCGTCCCACTGCCATTGAACTTGCCTGTACCAGTAGCACCGCCTCCGCCGCCTCCGCCGCCACCGCGCCCTTTCGTGTTGGGCACTCTGACCTTTCCTCCTCTACCTTTGGCACCTTTGCCAGTCCCTGACCCTGGTCCTGCTGCATTTCCACCTCCGCTCTCCTGGGCAAGGCGAGCCTCTTCTTCCGCCCACCACCTCATAAACTCCTCTTCTTGCGCTTTATCCTCCTCAGCTTTCCTCTCTTCTGCCTGGATCTGAACCAAGCTCTTAGCTGGTTTCTTAGCGCTCAGCTCTGCTATATCCCGCTCCTGCTGCTGGATCGCGAGGAGAGAGAACTGCGCTGAAGGGGAATATGCAGTGGCAGACGTCTGAGTTTTGGGCGTTATTGGAATTATAGGCTGGGGCGCGGCGAAAGTTGTCGGGGTCGACCATGCTGCTGCTCCGCCCGACGTCTTGCGCGGTTGTGCTGATCCAGGCGGAGGCGGACCTAGCTTCACCGGGGTGATGATGAGGTTTGAGGAGCCCGATCTTTGCGGAACGGGCGAAGCTTGAGATCCCGCTGGACGAGAAAGCGTGGGCGTGCTAGTCGACAATAGCGATGAAGTGGTCTGAGAAGCTTGAACGGATGATAGAGACGTCTTGTCGATCTCCATCGGCCGCCATGGTCCGCCACCGCTCTGACCGATTGAAGGTGGGCTTCGGGCCAGAGCCGGACCCGGACCCTTGGTGGGTGTCGCTTGAAGGGTGGGGAAACCAGCTGAAGATGCGGGTGGCCGGATCCCCGAGCCCGATCCCATTCCCGATCCCGACGCAAGCGCACTGTTTGGTGTTATCGGCGGTCGAGCAAGAGGTGGCTTCTTAGCAGCCGCTTCCGCCATCACGCTCCGCAAGTCGATCTTCTCGCTTTCGACCTTCTTCGACTTCCATACTGCACTCTTGCCAGCCGAACCGGGGGTGGCGGAAAGATCAAGAGGCGTCATAGGTCTATTTGCTCGAGGAGTCTGGGCGCCAGAGGAGGTGAATGGAGGTGTGGGCAGATCATCGTCCATCTGGAAGATACCGTCCGCTGCACTCGATCGATCAGGTTGTAAGTCCGGACTGAGCAAAGGCGAAATCGGCGCTGACGCCGGCATCGAAGGTTTCGCTCTTTCCCTGTCTTTGTCCTTCGGTGTGAAAGACATCGTGTCGACGGGGGACAGCGCAGGTGATCGAGGCTTCCATTTGAAGGGCTGACGGACGCGCGGTTGAGGGATATCTTGTAGTTGCAACCATTCGCGGTGCTTCTCCATAGCCTGCTTGACAAGAATCTGATTCCTCGTTACCGATAGCCTGATCGCTTGCTTCTGAGAGATGACATTACATAGATCGAGGAGAACGTCATTGTCCATCTCGTCAAGCAGACCTGACTCGAGCATCGTCTCCATGCAGGAAATGATGTAGTCGAAGATGCTGAGCTTGAGGGTGGTGGCTTGATAGAATGCGGCTTCGGTCGCCAAGGCAGCGGCGTTGAATGCGTTACAGTGACGGATGATCACTTGCGAGCATACAAGGACAAGTCGATCTAGAAGAAGCTCAGTCTGGACGGGGGTTATTAGCACATGTGATCCACGGTTGTATTGATTCAGCAAGAGACTTACAGCCGCAGCAAGAACTTCGAAGACGAAATCAATGAACGCGTCGAGGGTTTCTTGGTCTGTGAAAGGACACGCATCGCAAGTACACACAATGAGCTGATCGTCCGCAACCTTTAGGTCCGTCGACTCACGAAGGTAGTCGAATAGATCGTTCTCTGCTCCTTCATGCAGGAACCTGAAAACAAGTCTCATCGGCCGCCATTTCAAGTGGCTCATGTCGACTGTGACACGACCGTCCTCCTTCCTTCGCACTGTCCAGTCCTCATCCGCAAACATCGCATCAAAAAACGGACACCTAGCCCGCAAGATGATCGAGTTGGCCGATACGTCCTTGTCTTCCAGCCGGATCGTGACATCACACTGTGTAGCCAACGATGGCTGGACAGTATGGGTGGACGCGAAGAAAGCTTGGATATCTGTCGACAAAGTTGAGCGCGATATGGGCTGTTTGCCAGCTGAAGATAGCACATTGACCAGAGGTTCGAGGTCAAGCTCGGTGGCAATCGTCTTCAGGTTGGCCCTGATGTCGGCCAATGGCAGTTTGAGAGAAGCGAATTTCTCTTGCACTACTCGAGCAACTCGGGCATCCCATATAGCAGCGATATCGTCGGAATAGATGTATTGAAGAAGCATCAAGCCTACTAGCGGATGGCAGGCCTTGACGTAGATCGCCCGTGATGATCGATATTTGCCAAGAGTAAAGAGGCCATTCTTGTATTTACCAGCAAAAAGGTCTTGGAATTTCGGCACTCGGAGGGCTAGAAGAACGCTGTGCGCTGGTATGGCGACATCCTTTATCACCAGATGAACATCACTGCCTAGCAACGGATCACTCCAAGAAAAGAGCGAGTCACCCTCATCGTCTCTCCACCTCGAGACGATCGTACAGAGCTTGAGCGCAATGGTCATATCTTTCGCGATCGAATTAGTAGACTCGTCTTCATCCTCGTCTTCATTGGCATTGTGTCTCTTGAGCGACTCCTCAAATCGGTCTGCTGTCATCTGGGAGTCGAACCGCCTGAAATGGGGTTGCAGGAGGAACATGTCGTCTTGAAGCGTCTGACCTGTCAACGCTATCGGGGTAGCTTTTGCGTCCGCGCGTATCGCGGCGAAAGCGCCCGACTCGTTGACGGCAACTTTGGTGACTCGTTGAAGATATGGTATACGTCTGAATTTTAGTTGGCCAGAGCCAGACTTGAGTCTTTGTCTGACAAACACATGCCCGGAATGTGTACAGATGATGACAGTGCCGTCGGAGCCGAGAGCGACGTCCTTTTGATCAGAGATCAGTCCTGATTTCCTGAAGACATGTGAAGGGGACAACTCACTCTGACCGCCGTGAAGCTCTTTCTTAACGCCCATACGATCTGCGGTTTCACCGTGACATGACCTCCTCGGGCATCCTTGCCGATATCGTCCAACGGATTTGGTAATGAGAACGTGAACACGTCGCCAATCGACGATAGCGCCGCAAACGCAGTACCGCAACTTGTCACTTTCTTGATACTAGGTTTTAGGGTCGCTTGAGGTGGTCGGAAAGGGAAAGCTTCAGATAGTACCCGAGGCGTGGAGAAGGAGATCTTGAACGATGAATCTCGGTGGAAGCATAATACTTCGAATGTGTCGAGAAGGCAGATCATGGCATAGTCGGAGAAGGCTATGTCTATGACTGGCTGGGTGATGGATGTGACCCTTCGCGGTATCACTTGCACTGGGTTGGAAGCCTTGTCATATCCTGTGCAATCGTCAGCTGATAGAACTCCTGACCGTGGTGACGAGCATTGACACATCTCACCTAGATGACCAGCATTCGTACCCCAAGTCCACACCGCGTCGGCTGTCCAGCAGGCGCTCGCCATTCTACCAGCGGCGACACCACGCACCCATTCCTTCTTTAGCGGTCCTACAATCCGCTTTGGCGATATCTGCACCAGATCGTCTCCATCTCTACCCGTTCCCAATGGTTTCTCAGTCACTTCGATCGGGTACCCCAATTGCGAGAACCGGTTGTGCCCCCACGAAAGCACGTAGCCTCCCGATGCCAAAGCAAGCGTGTGATCTTGACCCAGAGCGATCGACGTGATCGTATGCGGCATGTCCGGCATAGGCAGTAATGATAGCTGTGAATGGATTGATCTTCCAAGCCTTCCATTCGAGCCAAACCCGCATAAGCTCAGATTGCCTTTCGATTCGGTCGTGATCACTCCAGTGTGAAGCTTGGCCATGGCGACGTCCTGCACGCCGACGTGATCGAATTTCTGAGCGGCATCGGCCCGACCGGACGCCTGAGCCTGGGTCATGAGGTTGATATGATCTGGATAAGCCTTGTCGTTCGAATCGCCGGTGCCGAGCGAAAAATTACCTGAGCACCAGAGGATTTCATCAGTACACAGGCCAAGTCTTCAGTAGTAGAGATGCCGGGATTCCGAACTCACGATTGACTCCCCAAACGTATAGATCACTGCCATTTCCGGTTTGTGGCGGGTTGGTCTAGCATAGACAACGTCCAATCAGCACCTGCTTAATAGTGGTTTAAGTGGATTCTCACAGAATGAACACTCACTCCGTCGACAGTGCCGTTATACAGATCAAAAGCCGTCATCCCCTCGGAATCCTTTATAGACGTATCTATATCGCTCCTAGCCAGCAAATCGCGCGCCGCTCGTATATTGCCTACGAACAGTGCTCGATGCAGCGCCGTGTAACCTGATTCGATGTCTTGCAAGTTTACGGAGACGTTCGGATTGCGGAGGATGATGTTGAGGAAGTTGTACGCGATGGGTGTGAGGCTTGCCGCTGCGAGGTGGAGGACGCTATAGAGGACATTCGAACAGGTGTCAGTATGGACATTTGGACAACGATGAGCAATGGTGACGATCTGATACGAGCGGGGCGATGTGGTTGAGATGATCCTCATGACACGTTGATCGCACTTACGTTCTCCCAAACTGATCTCGCTCGTTGATATCCGCTTTAACAGGCGGTCCAGCATTGCCTCCCCAGCCTCCCATTGTCCAGCTCCGTCCACCACTCGCACTGCCCGGACCTACTCCATTCGCCTTCCATCCTCCCCCATTGCCGTTGTTATTGGAGCCAGAACCGCCAGCGGCGGTACCAGTACCGTCCAGCTCTTGCCGGAAGGCCTTGAGATTCCCATTCCCAAAATGAACGTGTAAGTTAGGCATGAAACGATGATTGACGATCACCAGATGTCAGCGCGAAAGAAGGAAAACAAAACCTGATCAGGTCTGTTTTCTTTCTTAAGTGCTGATATTTAGTGAGCGGATTGAGTTGTCGTACAAAAACACCGAGGAAGAGGGCCTCGGTAGGTTTTTATACAGATGACGAGCTGCACAGGCGAGGCGAGGTCAAAGATACGATTCAATTCTTGTCGTGTAACGCTGCTGTGTATGATACAGTAAGGAGAAATGCGTTTCGGCACACAAGTGTGAAGATGCGATTTTATCCAAGTCGAGGTCAGCTGGTGGCGAGCGATGGAGGACTTGATCGGTAGGTGGATGATGCCAGTCGGTGACTTTGACGAGAAACTGTTAATCACAAAGGAGGAGAAGGTCGAGCTTCACGAGAACGATGATAGCTTGGAACGATCACAAGAGGGACGGGGCGCGATGAAGATATACAGTAATATGCAAGAGATAAATGATGCTCTCTCTCTATCTCGCGAGAGTATCATTGCAGTTACAGCTCGATCATGGCCACGGCCACTGTGCATCCATCAAACGTGCATTATCTCATTCGCACAGTGTATATTATACGGTGGAGGTCGCCGATCAATTCGTTCACTTGGTTCATTTGCCACCCAATTTACACTTACACTAAAACCAGAAACGAGCGGACATATTGCAGCGGCATCGTGTGTGTAGTAAGCACAAGACGGGATAACATGAATCATGGATTGCATCGCAGATCAGGTATCTACTTTAATAGTGTTTTGTTGGGTTGGATTTAACGGACTGAAATCAGACGAGTGAGTGTTCGACGGAGGATAAAGATATGGATCCCTTCCTCTGTTCTTTTCGATTGAATGGTTGCCTGACTGGATCTTGGTCAGTCTAGCTAGCTATTGAGAGGGGTGCGAAGAGCTCGGAAGGTGGATACGTTGATGAACGAGTTGAGAGTGACGAAGCAATGTGAATGGGGGTACTATCAAGAGGAAGAGCAGGCGTGGAAGGACGACAGAGCTCCATATAAAACAGGCATCGAGTACGCGCAGCTTAGAATCTTCGGTAAGCTGAGATTGACCAAGGTCAGCGCGATCCCCTTGTATACGTGAATAGTGTGACATTCGTTTCACTCACCTTGCGCTACCAGAGGTGTGGGCGATTGTCCTCTCTGGTGATGAAGCTGCATCAACGTCCTAGCGTCGGGATGTTGAGGCTGATGGTGCTGTTGCTGCTGTTGCTGTTGCTGGTGATGGTGCTGCTGAAGTCCGTGAGCCTGGAGCTGGTTGAACGCCATAGGTGACTGTTGATACGACGCATCCTCGTGGATAGAGTGTGAGGCTGATTCCGGTGAGAAAAGGCCACCACGGCCTTGACCTTGGGGCGGTTGGGATTGACCCTGACTCTGAGCGGAGTTTCCGTAGATTTGGGTACTGCCGTATTGCAATACAGCTATACACAACGACAAGCTGGTGTCAGCCTGCAGCCCATATACACGCGCGATCAGTGTTCCATCATCTGACATGTGACGATCACTCACGAGGGTCATACTCGTCTCTATCCGATCTCAAAGCCTTCTGCATGAACCCACCTCCCTGCAACAACCCATGATCCAGTCTTCGCTCATTTCCACCCGCATTCCCCCGTTCTCCATACTGCTGCTGCTGCAAACCCAATTGACGACCATGTGAAGGCGACGCCGAGTATATAGATTCACCGCCAGCCCAAGTACCGCCGTCTGTAGCAGCTGATGAATCATAGCTGCCCACGAATGACGCTACCTGAGCAGCAAGGGCGGCTGTCCTAGGATCGTTGTTCTGTTGATGCTGATGTTGAGGAAGATGGTGCTGTTGATGTTGCTGCTGCTGTTGCTGCTGTAATGGCTCGTCAGACATCTGTTGTCGCGTGTACCAACCGTCTCTCAGATTGACTGGCGGTTCTGCTATCGACCGACGCAGGTGGCTGAAGGGGCTTTGACCTCGGACACCGGTACCGGTGGACGCACTTGACGGACGGGCGAAACCAAAGCGTGACTCGGTCCTCTGAGCATTGTGATCGTCACGGGATCGGGAGGGTCCAGGAGTACTATCCGTGGTTGACGGCGATACCTCGTCTACCAGGTCGAACGGACGGAATAGGCCATGGTATCCCGAGGGTACAGGCGAATCCGCAAACAGATCTGGCAGCTCCGGCGCGTGTACTCCCAATTCCGCCAACTCTTCCAGTGTCTTGCTGAAGGGGCTCGGTTCATATCCTTCCGCTTGTTCCTGCCTCCGTTGCAGCTCTTTCTCATCGAGGCCTAATACGAATGCGAAGTCCTTGTCATGCGCAGGGAACGAGAAGATAACAGGTTCAGGGTAAGGCGAGTGAATGAGGATAGGTTCTGATGACAACGGCGCAGGCGGGATGTCGTCCGTCGATCGCGCGGGTGTCTGAGGAGCAGGGGATGAGGAGGATGGTCCGGCATCTGAGTCTGCAGAGAATCGCTCATCAGGTGAGTCGTCGATGGACTCAGGTACAGGTGCAGAAGCTCGCGCAGGCGGTGAGGGTGCGGAAGGTGCAGGAGGATCAGAAGGAGCAGCGCTGGACGCGGAGGGCAAGGCGGCAACGGACTGTGGGGTCGCTGACAAACCTGGCGGCGGGGGCGGCGGAGCGGTAGTCGTAGAGGCAGGTTTGGTGTTGGACGATACAACATCAGGAGTTGAAGTAGATGTTGAAGCTGGAGTCATAGGAAGAGTGATAGGCTTCTTCTTAGGAGACGTATGAGCACTGGTCGTGTTTCCACTTTGCGTCGAATCGGTGCTTTTCGTCCTAGCCAAAGCAGCTGATCTCTTCTCCTTTTTCTCTTTGATGATGATCGGAATCGTAGGCGCAGGCGAAGGTAAGGGGAAAGCAGCGTTGTTCTTGCCAAGAGGAACAAGGTTACCACCAATCTTGGTCGGTCGGGCGATGGCGCTGGCAGCCGGCGCACGGGTTTTGACGGTGATATTTTTTCCCCAGCTAGCAGCACTCGGTAGACCAGATGAAGATCCGTTGACATCCTCTGAAGAAGGTTTCGGCCAAGCGGTTTTCGACGATAATAAAGGCGGCGGTGCGACAGTCTGCTTTTGCCTGGCATCGTATTCTGCCGGTCTGGTGAGAGCCGTCTCGAAATCCTCCTTGGTGAAACAATCACTCTCTCCGCCCCATTCATGTAGATTGTGACAAGCGTTGTTATCGCACTTGGCTCCCCTCAGAAACGCGTCGCAGTACCTCGTAGTCCCGTATGTGGCTTTCAACACTGCTCCAGGGGGACCTTGCGGCGCCGGTATCCCATCTAAAGCCGTGATTGCTCTCGCTGCATCTTCTCGGCGTATGTAAACAATGTAGATACCGGTAGACGTCGCTGGATTGTCCGGCGTCAGAGTTGACACGGCGGTAGAGGAAAGCTTGGTACGATCACATAGGTAGAGCTTCGAGATCTTGCCGTATTGTCCAAAATAGTCGTTCGAGCGAAGAATAGGTATAGCCTGAAAAAGAATGCAAGATATTAGAGGGACGTTGGGAGGGTAAATAGGGATGATTGTTTGATAGACTCACTTCATCACCGGGAGCGGGCAGCTTCATACCTACGACATGTACCATATTCTTCATCACTATCCGGACGCCAAGAAGATTCCGCCGTCCCATCTGAGTGAGTTGCTTGATGACTTTGGCTCGTTTCGTTTTCCGTTCCTTTGCCCGCTTCACCCTGCAAAAGACGATGGACGAATAAAAATCAGTCGTATGTATGTGTAGGATAAATACTGGCAGGTGCCAGAGGTAAAGAAGGAGCGAAAGGAGGAGGGACTCACTCTTCCCAATCTACCGGCTGGAAGACAACGGCCTTGGCATCGTACGGTCTTCTGCATCCTGGACAACGCGCATCTGTAGACAGAAGCTTGTTGTAGCAGAATTGACAGATCTGCATAGACAGCCTCCATTAGCAAGCGGTGCAGCGACATGAATAAGAAAGGCGAATGATGTAAGAGAAGGAGGGAAGGAATTTCGGCTTACCTGAAGACCGCACTGACACGGTTTAAAGTTGAGGTCTGAAAGATCCAGAGGCTCAGCACAGAGGAGACAGTCGGGGTCGTCCTACAGATTCTGATGTCAGCGGTGCAGCCCAGTAACGTTTCACCATCGGTTGGGCATCAGATATAATACTTTTCCACCAGGAATAACGACAGCAAAGGTCGTCTCCGACAGTCTTCCTTCACTTCTGATGTATGATACACAACTGTTTTGCGACTAGCGAGGAATCGCCGGGTGCTCACCTCGTCATCACTCCAATATACGTCCTGCAAGCTCTTCAGCGTCTCTCTATTGACTCCGCCGCTCGTGGAGCTGTTCGTCGGAGGAACGGACTGTGATTGCGAGTGGGTATGTGATGAGTGCATATGGCTGGCGTATTGCGTGTTCATTTGAAAGTGAGCTGTCGCCGATGATGATGAGGACGAAGATGATGGTCTGCCTGAAAGGGTTGCCAGAGGTTGTTGGCCGGTCGTAGGATTTGCTGGTAAAGGATGTAAGGAAGGCAGAGGCATAATTCGCCTTCTCCCTGGCTCGGTTTTGATTTTGTTTTCGAGTGTCAATCGATCAATCAGTCAGTCCAGTCGAGGAAAGCTGGAAGCTAGCTAGCGTGCTGACGGAGCGAAATCTTTACCAGTTGATGATGGTATATTATCGACACCCTGGCTGCGGTGATTGTCGGAAACCTCAGCTGACGCTTGGAGCGATGAGCAAAGAGGATATACAGACACTGACGATGGTATGGGTAGTTGTCTATGATCTGGACGTGAAGCGAGATTCGAAGGAGATGGGATGGTGGAATGAGTTGCATTGGAAATGTTGAATGAGGCAAGGAAGGGGGTGAACGCTACAGCTAGAACTAGTTTAAGGGTCAAAAGGGTTGTAGGCACTTACAAAGTGGGCGGCTCATCTAATAATTCGGATTTTTGCCACTCTGTTTAGGTGGCAACACACCGCTGGTAGACGTGACGAGACGTGACTTGCTTGCTGCAGTTGAATGTCCAGTTAACTTGACATTACCAAGGATATCAATCTACAGAATCATCAAGCAACGATCACAAGTGCAACGTCCGACTTTCGCAAGATAGCAGAATTACCACGCTTGAGGCGAGACAACAAATCAGGTGGATACGACATCTCGGCTTGAATCAGCGCGATTCGTATCGACCAAGTAGCGCCAAAGACGCTCTCGGCTTTCCACCACCCATCCGCCATGTCCGACCTCAAAGCATACCTTGCCGACAAGTGAGTCGAGTCTGTCACCTCGGGACATCCCGTTCAATCAAAAGGCATCTCTATCCATCCGTCTGCTTCAAAATGCTGATGGTTGTCTTATTCGGCATGGCTCGTTAGGTATATGTCAGGTCCGAAACGAGATGCTATCCTAGCTCGATCATCTGACCCTACCCTCAAGAAGAAGAAGAAGAAAATCAAGAATGAGGATTATATTGGTGGATCATCCAGCAGAGGGGAAGGAAGCTCCGCTGCGGGGGGCAGTGGAAGCGGGGGACTTGTATTGAAGGATGACGACGAGTGGAAAGGAGGGGCAGGAGAGGATGAGGATATGGATGGAGATGATGCGCCTGGTGAGTGCATTATCCTCTACTTAGCAACCGCTTCGACAGTACACCGTAATCTCATAGAGAGCAAGACTGACTGAGTCCTCGTCGAATCCCACAGTCATCGGCAAAGATCTCGCTACATTTCAAAAGTCAAAATCATCCTGGGCCACGGTCGGCTCGACGTCATTACCAGTACCCGCCGCAAGCACATCCGTATCCGCCAGCGGGAGCGCTGGTCCGTCATCCCCTCCGGCTGACATTAAACCCGATCCAGACGCTCCAGCTGTGGCTGCAGCTCCAGTGCAGATGACAAAACGAAGAGGAGGTTTACGTACTGCTAAGCAGATGAAAGAAGAGGCCGAACGAGCAGCTGCTGAGCGGGAACCATCCCCAGACGAGGAAGAAGGTGGACCCAATGGCGCTGGGAGAGAGACTATACATCGAGACGCCAGTGGAAGAGTGATCGATGTTGCCAAGCTCAAAGAAGAAGAACTGAGATTAGAAGAGGAGGCGAAGCGAAAAGAGCTAGAAAAGAAGGAGTGGACGAAGGGAATAGTGCAGCGACAGCAGCGTGAAGAGCGAGCGAGAGAGGAGAGGGAGATGGCCCAGGCTGATGTGGGCAGATCAAGGGACGATGTGAGAATGAACAGAGAGATGAGAGAGGTCGACAGGTGGAATGACCCGGCCGCCGAGTTCCTGACGGTGAGTTAGGCCGAATGCAGCATGTAGCTCAACCTTCAATCCGTTGTAAAGAAGTGCTAACTCAGCTGTATGTGACTGAAACGCAGAAAAAGAAAAAGAGAGGACCACGGAGACCGAGATACGAAGGCGGCTATGCGCCAAACAGGTTTGGCATACCACCAGGGTACAGATGGGACGGAGTCGGTGAGTGCATCCGCGCACCTTCTTTCACGTTATGCTATCTGTATGCGTCAGAGCAGGCTCGATGCTGACTGGATCGTTATTTAGACCGCTCGAATGGATTCGAGAAGAAGTACTTCCAAGCCCAAAATACTGCATCGAGAAAAGCTCTCGAGCACGCTCAGTGGTCCATGGAGGATATGTAGACGGGTGCTGTCTCGATGCAAGCAGCAAAGTGGTGTTGCCCATGAACCGGCACTGATGCCCGGCATGTTCACTATGTCATGAGGTCCTCCCTTGTGTACCCCCCTTGCATATGCACAGAATAATGCATCATACAAGGGAGCCTCTTTGATACATTGTCTCTATATCTTACTGATGGCTCCCCCATTTCCTTATTTTTGATGCCCACATAAGACTGCATTCGTCGGGAGAAACCTCGTAAAATGCCGTAACGAGAATTTCTCTTGTATATGTTGTATGGTGGGTGATACAGTGCAAGGTGGAAGCAATTAACGAATCAAGTTGTTGCTCTTTCCGAATATGTGATATATGTGATGCTAGCTCCGACTTGTCCCATCCAATCCATACCATTCCTTCTCACATACCTCGCGCATCATCTACTAGTCTTGTTTTCATTTGCATTGCATTCATTAGAAAAACTTGCCCATCTGTGCTTGCTCTACTCCCCACTCAGCCTCGTCTGTACTCCTCGCCCTCGCTCTCGCTCTCGTTCTCGCCTTCGCCCTTGCCCTCGCCTGAATTCAAAATGCTCACTTCCGTCTCTCGAACTCTTCTCAGGGCCCGACCCGTCGTTGTTGCCCGGCCTCTTGCTTTCACCGGTGCGTGCAGGTGTTCAGAGTCGGCTTACATACAACGGAGCGCCAGGAGTCCCCATCACTGAAGATGGGTAGATGCATGAGGATGCATGTTTGCGTGTCGGGACCGAGCTCGGGGGTTAAGGGAATGGGCAGAATAGGACGCTGGCTGTGGAGACGAGATGTCACATGAAGAACGGAGAACGATGTCATGCTGACTATGCCTACTGTTCCACTCCCAATCAACAATGTAATACCTACCGATGATCCTCCTTCCACTTCATTCGCACAGCCGTCCGATTCGCTTCTGGCGGTGCTCACGCCCACGAGACCGAATCTTACGAGTCCTTCAACTCGCGATACACCACCTTCTTCTCTACCGTCGGAGACCTCTTCGAGCTTCAGCGAGGCCTGAACAACTGTTTCGCTTACGACTTGGTCCCTTCCACCGAGGTTATCAGCGCCGCCCTCAAGGCTTCTCGAAAGGTCAACGACTACGCCACCGCCGTCAGGATCCTCGAGGGTGTCAAGGAGAAGGTCGAGAACAAGGGCCAGTACCAGGCTTACCTGGATGAGTTGAAGCCTACCATCGAGGAGCTCGGTGAGTGATCGTGACTTTTTTTATGCTGGACTCTCCACTTCGCGACATGCCCTGGCGCTGTTGTGATCATACCGAGAGTTGCAAAGACTAGGTCATAAAGTCGCGGCTTTGCAAGTGGTTGGAAAGGAGAAAACACAGTCCAGCTTCGGCTGTACCGAAGGAGGAGTGGCCCGCCCTGGATGCAGCATGTCGAACGGGCGACTGAGGGGAGAGATATCCGCAAAGGCGAGAAGGAACATTTAAGGCGGGAATAGACAACAGTCGCGTTTGGCTCAAGGGCATGTGCATCCGGGGGAGGGCAAAGAATAATCTGCCATCCTTTCAAGATCACAAGCTGGTCAGACCCGGAGGAGGGGAATGGGGAGAGAAGAAATGGATAAAGGCCTTCCGTCTCTCTCGTCGCCGATCCCTTCTCGCCGTCATCCTTGAGGTTGGAGGGCTCGTCCTGTCGTGCCCTACCGGTGATATTTGTACACCACCTTGCGCTAACACACCACACCACAGGTATCACCACCTCCGAGCAGTTGTACGGCAAGCAGTAAACGTGAACATTCTTCGTGTATCTACCCACCTTCAATCATACCGGATAGTATACGGCACGATCGTGATTCGCCATAACTAAACCTTGCATGAATCAAATATGAAATACAGATACGGATACTGAATATAGTAGATGAACCCCTGGATCAAACTAAGAATAAAATAAACTGGATCGAGAGGCCTCGGCGAGCAGGAACGAAAGGTGATACAACAACGAGGATGAGGGACAGGTATGGATGGGTCCAGCTCCTTCGCCAGGCAAGGAAGAATGGCCGGTAACTTTTCAGCTTGGTCGTCGTTTCATCTCTGACATGGCTCAAATCATCGCCGTGTTACTCACTGCGACAATACTGAGCCTGTGTGTTCTTGCGTTCTTCTGTCGGTTGCTTGACTACATATGGTGAACGAATCAAGCATGGACATCTCAACATTCTTCGGTCCCGTAGTACAGTACGACTTACATGGCCGTTATTGATATCGGCGATGAAAGTGCGATGAGTCGACTCAGTGGGATTGGCGCTCTCGCTCGCTGGTCATCACGCAAAAGACTTGAGGCCGAGGACGAGGTCCACATTGCATCGTCTTAGAGACATAGCGCAGCAGGCGCTAGTTCTGTTCTATCAACACCAGGCCAAATTCGTTCTCGTTCTCAAGGGTGCAGCAATCGTTTTGACAAACCGACAGGTCGTGGATGATATCACAGCACTACTCACATGCGATCAGAAAAGAAACTCTCAAGGAATAATTCTCCCGAGCCCCCATTTGTGCGTAGGGTCCCCACTAAATCATTGGAGTCGAGGATGGCCGCCCGTCGTGAGTCAACAAAGAGTCGAGGAGAAGATAGTTCGTCAAGATAATATAATCACAAACTGTACTAGTAATATGATTTTAAACTCCTTTCCTGCTTTCTCTTTCTGCCGCAACAATCACCGAAAGGATCCAATATGAGCCATACGAATATATCGACTTTTCCTGTCGAGTCGAGTCGAGTCTCATGAGAACAGATGGAAGGAGGAGGGGGACGGTGAGGCGGTCAATCTAACGTGCAAGTCCCTCTCCTTGCCTACCCCGCCCATCCCTTCCCTTCACTCCTCATCTCGTACGAGACGGAAGGGGGAATGGCCGAGGAATGATCATGATGCTTCCCTGCGCTGCGCTGTACAGTACTCGAGTAATGAAAGGAAGGGAGAAAACGGTTGTGCCTTCTGGATGGTCTGAGGCGAAGACCCACCGGTACATTCAACATACTGTACAGAACGCTCGAGTCGAATCGAGGCGAATCGAGGCGAATCGCTCCGCTCGGGTTACTTGAGGGTGAAAACACGCAAAGGTCAAAGGCGAACCGTCAAAGAGCAAAGGTCGAGTCGAGCTAAAATCAAAGTCATAGTCATCCTTTCGCCTATTCTGTGAATCTGACTCTGACGCTGATACCGCTCCCATGGCCCCCTCGCTCGTGTGACTGAGGCTTAGATGACTGCGACTCGATCCGATCCATCCAATTTCGAAGACCACTCCGAATGGATGGATGGTGATCGACTCGACATAGACGGTAAGAGCACTCTATTGCGTGACGCCATGCTGTGATCGATCGATCGATCGATCGATCCATTGTGCCACAAACCATCCTTCATTCGGTGCGATACGTGTAAAGGCAGTCTCTCTCCTTTCCGATTGCTTTGCGATGGCGGTGTCTATCCTCTGACACAATGTTGAGTGGTCAATGCTGATCCTCCATTCAAGGGTCGAGTCAAAGGCAAAGACGACACAACTTGACTCGACTCGGTAGCACTGCCTTAGAATGCGTTGAATCGAATCGAATGGAAGGGAAGGAACTCGATACTCTGAGGCATCAATCGCGGTCGAACTATCCATCTTGTAAGGTATATAAAGCCCCAGTTTCGGGCCTCTGGGCAGCTCTCATCCCCTCATTACAGTCACTCACTCATAGATAGAAGCCAGCAATCCGTTCCCTCTGCCTTCAAATCAACTACTCGTATTACGAATCAAACCGAACCAAATCAAATCAATCCAACAGGATGTTCGCCAACGAACAGATCGGTGAGTAGCCACATGCACGACGCTTCTCAGACTCTGTCCTAGTCCAACTTTAGAGTATCTGCACAATCACCTTCCCTGCTCTGAATCGATTCTGTATGTCATACACCGAAGACTGGATCTGGCGCTGGGCGTGACACTGACGCTTTCCATTTAATGATCGGGACGGTTTTTGCATGTTTTCTGCTCGGTTGTTGCTCGCAGCCACCGCTACCGCCCCCATCGAAGCTGCCAACGAGCAGATCCAAACCTCTGTCCAGCCCCCTGCTGAGACCGCAGCTGACGAAGCTCAGGAGAACTCTCAAGCTGCCGCAGATGCCGAGGCTGCTGAGGCTCAGCCTGAGCAGACCGCCAATGCTGGCGCTGATGCTGCTCAGAACCAGGTTCAGGGTGACGTCAACCAGGCTGAGGAGGCCTGTGCCGGTGCTTGTGAGTGATTATGTACCGTACGAGTACTGCATTTCCCATCACTTTCAGCCCTCTGTTTGGTATCCATATCCAAACCAACCTCGATCGTAGGAGGCAGGGAGCGCCAGCTGTCGATCAGCCGCAGAATCCCTCCGTCTCTCTGAGGCCACCTATAGTACATTCACGACACTGTGCTGTACCTAACCCGAGTTGAGCGTGGTTGATGATACCAAACGACGACGCTCATGTGTGCGTGACACTATCTAGGCGGCGGCAACTAGACGTCAATACAGAACAACGTCAATCGCTCTTCTGCTTCCAATTCGGAGCGATTCCTCCGTAGTCTAACGACAAGGCGATGGCAGTCGAGATACCGCAGAGTGAGGAGGTGGGGATGAGAAGGGTTGAAAGCGGTGCAGCCTTACGGCCTGGATATCCGCTTGGGATGACCAAGCGATAGATATCTTGGTCGCACTTGATGCCATGCCGTCTCGACATCGATATTGAGGATAGGAGTGGGGATGCCGATTACTGTATGCATGTTGATTTGCCACGGAAATGTCATAAGCGACTCCATGAAGCAGTCAGGAGGTAGGGCAGAGGCTTTCAGTGCAGTGGGCTAATTGGCCCGTGCGAACGATATGTCCTGGTGGATGCGGCGTGCGTTGGTGCCACTGTCGATACGACCGGAAGCTCAGCTGACTGTGAGACTTTCGCAAAGTTTGCCAAAGCGTGAGCAAGGTCGTTACATCGCGTCGAAGGCTGCTCACGTCCATGAAACACGCGCTCCTCTGTTCTATGGCTCATTCAAGCTCATCCCAAAAACCATATCCGTCACGCAAGCATTAATTCATCGGTAGAATACATACGCCCCTCACCACCTCACCTCTAGCTTCCCGCTCCGAGCCATCTGTCTCACTCCCTTGAAGGGCTTGTACATGACGTCGCCTTGCACTTTGAGCTGATCAACTCTCAAGTTGGAGAACGAGTGATGTTGTACGTTGAAAGAGACGTCGAATGAAGGTGATGGGACGGGTTGCGCTTCGCTACATACATTGAACAGATAAATAACAACAAATTAGCGTTATGCACCAGCTTACGAATCTGGTCAACTGAGCAGAAGCGGGAGAAGATGGGATGCAGTCCAGATTGCACGTGTTAGATCAAGCGGTAACGTTTGAGCACTCACGTCGAGGTGAAGGACCCGGTGAGAGTTGGTGCTCGTTCAGTCGATACGAGTGATGATATCGTCCACTTCAGCACCTACAGATAATCGGATATCAGCTTTGCATATGCTTAGTGTGAGGAGGTGTTTCAGAGACAGAAGGGGGTCGTGACCGAGACATACCCTTGTATGCGGATCGAACTCCCAATTCCCGCCTCCTGCATATCCATCAGCCGCCCCTTCTTCCGTCCGTACGCCTATTGGTCTCCGGTCTCCCGTAGCGGTCGCACTGACGGCTGTCGCACCCTTGCCCAGGTATATCGATATCACAACATCTTCCAGTGGTCGGTGATTCAAGCGAGACGACAAGACCAACGAGAATCGGCCTGTCATGTCACCATGCAGTTTGAAGCTTAGCGTTGTTGCCCCCACAATTTTTGGGTCTGAACCCCGATTTGTCGAATGGTTAACCCACCTCCATTAGTTTCAATAGCCATCCCAGCCTTGAGAGCGATTGGCACCTGATTCTTTGAAGTGCCTGCTACCGCCTGATACTCCAACAGCCTGAACTTGCCATCAGGCGGTATGAACGATAACACGCCCGCCTTCTCCCACTTGCCGTATCTGCGATTTCCGAAACGAGAATGTGACATCAGCTCCTCATGAGCGCCCACCCCTATAAGATGGTGCAATGAGCTGACCTTATACAAGGGTGGAAAGCGCAACTGCTCATCACTTTGGGATTAGCAAAGTTGAGCAGTAAGTCCGGATTGCCAGACAAGCGGGAGTTGCAGTTGATTCGCCCCCAAACAGAGGAAGAGAGCACATTGCCGCGCCTGAGTGGAACCTGGTCAGCTATTTGATTCCAGCAGAAGCCATATGTCGGCATGTTGTCTTACTTGTCTAGTATAGCGTCTAGCGATTCCTCGATATCGAAGTATATCTCATTTGACGAATGCCGTACCCCCGATCGGCGCCACGGTATGGGCGCTGTGAAAGGCGCCGTCGTAGGCGTCTGAAGCCTGAACATGTGAAATGTAAAGTCAGCTTAGTGTGTCTCTTCTTTTACAGTTTGCATTGCAAGGATCGCAAGCTTACCCCGAGACTCCAGCAACGTTGAGCAGCTTCCTCATGAGCGTCGGTGGTAATACGATCTCTTTGAGCATGTTCGTCTCCATCGTCATCGGGTGTCCTTCGTCCAGCATCTCCTCAATCAGCTGTTCGAACGTACAAGTCAACAAAGTCAGCTGCTTGATCCAGTCTACAGGGATGATCGTTGAGCTGGCTTACCATGTAGATTATATCAAAGTTGTCTTTGATCGTCGTTTCCGTTATTTCGCCCAAGTAGTCACGTAGCGTGTCGAGGAAAGAATCGAGGAAAGAGATTGCGAAAAGAGGGTTGACTGCAACGAAGTGAAACGCAAAAGTGAGTTTAGAGCTGCGGGTTCTGAGAGGATGAGGTATGCGGACTACAGCTGGTCTCCATCCTACTCACCTTCTTGGCCTACCGGTACGAGGAAGCACAATCCCTCTCTCATCGTATGACATAGCCCGGCGCCAGTCATCCCGCTCCCGCCTTTATTCAGCGTGTTCACCCATAATACTGGATCCAGCTCTTCATCGTCCAACAAAGCTTTCTTACGGGCTGTATTATAGGCGTCTATGTGTAACGAGGGGTAAGACGGTGGATGTTGGGCGAAATGAGACGAGATGAGGGGCTTGCTGTGGATGTGAGCAAGAGGTCAGTCAGTCAGTCCGTTCTACCGGAACACTTGGTAGCTGATCTGAGCTGTCATGACAGCGCTAAATGCTCACCCGTTCGAGTCCAAAATGATGATTCCGTCTATCCTTGTCATGTTGGCCTGTCCGTGCTATTCGAGTGATATAGATGATCGTGTCAACATTGACATCAGCGCTGATCTTATCTATCTACCTCCTATGCACGACACGGGCAACTGTCTTCGTGAGACCCTCCACCGTTGGCATCGCGAGTTGAGCGAGTCCAAATCGGCGATCGCCGCCGGGATGATGCGGAGTCTCCGCACGTTCATCATGAACAAGTTATCATGAATTTTCAGTGTTTGAACAAGTGTCTCCGTAGACAGGCTCAAAGATTTGTTTACCTGTCTTCCAAACCTTTTTGACTGTACTGATCAAGCACATCTCTCGCAATTGGAAGCCAACACATTCTTCCGCAGCTAATAGCTCACACATCCGCCAGGAGCGAGCAATTACGACAAGATGGTCCTCACAACAACGTTGAACTTCCTCGTCCCCTCGCTTCATCCAAACACATTGATCGACCTCTCATTCCCTCAACCGAAACTCGGAGCCGTCCCGAGCGCACCCGAGCCGATCGTGCAGCATCTACCGATCAAGTATGGAGAGTATCAGCCTCTTGGAAGTGTGAAGCGGATGACAAAAGCAGACGAGAATCAGGTGCGTTCTCCGTTGATTGACGCTGCTGCGTGGCAAAGTAAACACGGTGTTTCTGTCAGTCAAGACTGCTACACAAGCTAAAACTACTTTCAGCTGACTCGGTATTCATTCATCTTTCTCAGGTTGTTGTAGCCGATGACAAATTCCAAGTATCTACCCTTGAGCTATCTTCAATCAACGACGACGAGGCCTCACCACCTGTAGTGAGAGCGCAACATACCGTCAAAGCTCGGTCGAAGGATGTCTGGGCTGGATTAGCAACAGTGCAGAGGTGAGGCATAAGAACGGACACTGAATCGATGGTCTGAACATAGATCATCCTCCCTCCTACATCATATTTTCACGTGTATATCGCTCTTGGATACGTGACTGACCAGATTCCCCTTTCACAGCGGCGCGATCTCCGCCCTCACTTCGGGTCTATTGACTCATCATCCCCTGGTGCACAACAACTCATCAGAACCGGAACCGGTCTTACCGTCATCCTCAACACACCAATCCCGATCCGTGTCTTCGCCTCTACAATGCCTAGCCTCGTCTTCTCTGGCGCCCACGTCGTTCGCTCTGGGCGGCAAGGAAGTAGACGTCTCGGTATGGGATGTAGAGCGGACTTTTGGCGGCGTCAACGACGAAGTGGCCAAGACTTGGGGAAATAGCGGGAAAAGAAAGAAGAACGTGCTCGAGGCAGGTCAGATCTGGCAAGCTAAGAATGTGAGTGATATCTGGTCATTACTGTACCGGACCGCCATACATGTAGCCCATGTCAGATCAGGTGAAGCGCGAAATCCCTTGCGTTTGTCAGACACAATCAAGCCGGTACATGTATACTGCTGGTCGACCTCAAGGTCTCACCTTTCACCCTGCCAGATCACTCCACGTCATGCTGACTACTCAACCTAAAAAAACTATTTTGACAAAATCACCTCCCTCAGGTACCACAAAACAACTTATCGCTGCGCCAACCGATCCACCACCTCTGTCTCACATACCTGAACGAGTCTCCTCACCTGATAGTGAGCGGCACGAAGGCGGGAACTGTCCGACGATTCGATACGAGACAACGTAAACCCCTGAGCGATTGGAAAGTCGCTCGTGAAGGTGGGGTGGGTGCCGTAGCTCCTGGTGTGGAACAGTGAGTTCAAGGGCTGGAGATTGAACTTGATATCACACTTTTTTTAATGGCAAGCATACTCGCGTGGCCTTCCCTCATTGCATGCGCCAAAGCCCAACGAGCCCTGCAATGTACGTCGCATGCTGAATCAAGCCTTCCCGTCCATGTACTCTCGCAGCGAGCTTTTTTTCTCCGACCGATCCAATCTCCTCGGTTCTCTCGATTTGAGAACCGGTAAAGTCCTTTACACCTACTCGGCAGCCACTTCTACCGCATCCCACCTCCTCGCCATTCCTCCCCAAGAAGCCAGCGTCGACATCCCCAAAGCAGGAAGTCGAAGGGTTGGACTGGCTAGTATATCCTCGGACTCTACATTCAGATTACATACCACTACCACCCCGCCGCCTGTCACTGAATCAACATCATCGCAGAACGGCAACGCTCCTGGGAATGGGAAGAGTAATTGGGGTGATGAAGGCAAGAAGGGTGAAGTTCTCCGGATGGTAGGCGGTGCCAGCGTCGGTAATTCCATTTGGAGAGGATACGCCCAGCGCGAAATCGTCGTCGTCGCGCCCCCTCACACTACAAAGGGTGAAGGCCACCAAGGAGAAGATGAGGACGAGGGAGACGGTGAGGGGGAGCTTGGGGATGAGGAGGTCTGGGAAGTGATGGATGAAGTTGCTGACGAGGGCAAAGATGAGGAGAGCGACGATTTTGCCGATTCTGACTCTGAGAGTGACGTAGGAGAGGAGGATAGGGTGATCGTCAAGAGCAAGCCCAAGAAGAAGGCTAAACGGGCTATATAACATTCACCCATGGGAGACGAACGTCACAGGACGCGTTGTAACCAGCATGCCCCGCTTGCAATATGCATTACCCCCGACCGTTGTCCTGTATGCACGCGCTTTTTCACCTGTTCCTTCTCTTGACGCTTTGCGATGCGCGGATTAGCCGCTCTTGAGTCACGTCACGTGTGAGCCTGCACCTGCCATCATCTTGACGTTTCATTTCTAATCGTTGAGTTCAGGTCGTGTTCGCTGACTCGAGAAGCTACACCTCAACAAAATACTACTGTGCAGCACATAGCACATCCGGTCCACTGTTGTTGTCATGATCACCCCTTGTTCTAGTGAGGCCCGTTCTCGCTGAATCCCACGCCATTCCCCTCATTCGTACCGTGCTGCGTTCCCCCATGCCTGTCAGCTGGCGACGCTGCTGCTCCCGCTGCTGCGGCTGCCCCGCCTCTAGAGCCACCTCGACCGGCGAAGCCAACTCTAAAAACGGGTACACCTCGACCCAGACCTCCTTGAACCACATGTGTACCCTCCTGTCCAGCATCCTGGTTCTGTGCAGGATGACTCGACGACCCTCCCCTACCTCCACTGACACTAGCGCCTCTGCCCGCAAAGCCTACTCTGAAGAACGGCATGGCTCGAACGCCGTGACCGGTATGATTCCCGAATATGCCAGAGGACGACTCGTTCGCGTTGCGACCGCCGAGAGCAGGGGATGCAGAGGGGCTTTGGACAGGGAAGGTACCTGGCATCGGTGACGCTGAGCTTGAGCCCGTTTGAGTATCATTGTGCAAGTATCCCACGTTGATACCAGATGGCGTATGTCGCTGAAGCGGAGGGTGCTGATCTTGTCGGGGTTGTTCGCTAGGTTCTTCGACTATCCCTTTGGGATTACCAAGGACCAAAGCGCCGGTATGCCATCCACCAGCGGTAATAGCGAATACGAAGCCATCATCGTGTCTCCCTTCCTCAAGCTCCGCAACGGTCTGACCTCGGTTACTATTACTAAAGGAAACTTTCGTAGGTTCAGAGCCAGATCTATCGGCACCTCTGCCAAGCTGACCCGAATTGCCCTGACCCCAAGTCAGCATCTCCCCTTTATCCGTGAGGGCGGCGTAATGATAATCTCCAATCGCGACCTGAATCACTCCTCGACCTTGAAGTGAAGGCAACGCTTCGGGCAATAAGGTGTCGGCGAATGTGGATGAGTAGTCTGGTAGTCTGGCGTGGTTGACTCTTGTATCGGTCGACGACGACGGGGAAGCAGAAGCAGAGGCCAAGGACGATGTAGGGGTGGGTGTGGCGTAGGTGGTCAAGGAGCGGAACTGCGCGGTGATATGAGTTATGTTTGGAGACGAGAAGTAGGGGAGCTAGAAAGGTGATATGCGTTGGCAATTCCCTCATCAGCGACATATCGTTACAGGGTGAACTGTGAAGAGGGGATGTCACCGTCACACTTACATATTGCCAAAGAGGTGGCGCAGCCTGTTTGACTCTAGTTAACCACACTTCTCCGTTCTTCTTCAGTGCGACCACGAAATCTTCCCCACTAGCAATCTTTACAACCCTTTCTCCTTCCTCGATCGCCTTCTGAGACCTCGTCGACTGATATTCGGACCATTCCGCGCTCAAGTCCTGCTTAGACTTCACTCCGGCCGGTAAGGTCATATCGAGGCTGTCGTCTTCGTCATAAGTCGGGCGAGATGGGACCAATGGTAAGGTCTGAACGACATCGTTCCCAACTGTACCCCACCGCACTGCTCGCTTGTCGTCCATTTCGCCATCTTCCCGACTGACCCCTCCCAAAGGACCATTGAGCGCGTCATCGGCAGTGAGACCAGCTTCGTACGCCTCGGAAAAGGGATACCAGACGTGTATGTCACCTTCAGCAGATAGGGCGGCCGAATGGTCCCATCCAGCAGACAGCTGGATGATCTGAGGTGGATGACGGGTCGTACCATGTCCAGACGGCGCGGTGAGCTCCGGTGCCGTATGGTGATACGCCTGGAAGAGGATTGCACTTCGTCAGCTGCGCCTGATACGGTAACTTCGACTACATGAACCTGGCGTTAGGGAACGTACCTTGCCCCAAGCACTCATCTCCCAAATGAGGTTATCGGTGTCGAGCACGAGGAGGTGCCTTCGACCAGCACTGATAGCTTCGGATCGGCACGGCAGAGGAATCCTGGTGGGCTCGGGACAAGGACAGTGCTTGTCTTCCCAGCTTTGTACTCTGAAGCCAGGCCTTGTGCCATCCAGCTGGCCTGATGCATTTTCCTATCAGTCAATGCCCATTGACGAGCGCCAAGTCTTGAGATGAGGGTGGGCGTGGCACTCACCCCAGACCCAGACAGCGCCATCGCTCGTCCTAGCTGTGAAGCTCCAGCCTCCCGCTTGCAGATCTACCACTCCGTTCGCCACGTGCCCGCCGTCATCCTCGCCAGCCCCTGCACCTTGCCCTGTTCCTCGTCGCGATCCACCATCACCACCACCACCACCACCACCACCACCACCAGTTCTTGAAGCCAGACTATCCGTGAGATGTTCTACCCATGTCCTCCCACCTCTGACGTCGGAGCCAGGGTTCAAATCCCACCTGATCTCACAAGGTATATCCACGAATCTGGAGAACCTCCTATCTGAGCCACGGTCCGCTTGACCCAGCCTGCTGTTATCGCTCGAGCCCCAAACATAGGCTTTTGGATGCAAGAGGCCGAGGTAAACTCGTTTCCACCATCCTGGCGAGGGCGAAGAAGGGTGAGATGCGGCAGGGAAATTGAAATCTGTCAAGGTCTTTTGGCGCCATAAAGAGGAGTCATTCTGGAATGCGCGGGTACAGTCAAGCGGAGGGAGTCGAAAGACGAACAAGCCAAGTCAGCTCCATTGCTCCGTCATTCGTACATCATGAAAGAGTACCTGTCCAAACATAGTGCATAAAGAGAGATGATCCTTGGCATATGATGGGCAGCACGATGGCAGTACTCACTGTTAGCACGTTGAATTGCCGATTCACAGCAGAGAGCGAGACGAGATCCTTGAGCTGCAACGCAGGGAGCAAGAACTCCAATACCACTTCGGCCGGTATGTCGCCGAGACTAGGGCCGGATGCCATCATGATGGGTGGAACAAAGTGGATTGTCCGCAAGTTTGACAAGCGGTTGGTTCTTTGGGTACGTGTTGACGATACGCTCGTGAAAGAAGCAGTCCATAGAACGGTGGCGATGACAATTCCCGTTGCTTTATCTTTAGCTTTGCGGTGATATGCGATGCGGATTACGTCATAACCCCCCTCTTATCAGAACCCAAAAGGTGGCTATATGACAGCTGAAAGCCCCCTTCTCTTGTTCTCTCGTTGCAAGCATACTGTGGGGTACGAATATGTGATATGTGATGCATGATGGATGTGCGGCCATTCTGACCGAGGGCGACGACTAAGCCTTAGTCTTCCTCCATGATCTCATCTCCGTCGGCATCCTTGTCCCCATCACCGTCTTCCTCCTCTTCGCCTTCAGCATCATCATCCTCCTCGTCATCATTCTTCTCATCTTCCTGCTCCTCTCCGTCTTCATCGTCCTCCTCATCCCCTTCGCCTTCGCCTTCATCACCATCTTCATCCTCATCTCCGTCCTCCTCTTCGTCCTCTTCGTCCGCCTCATTGGGCTCATCATCAGCATCCGCGTCGAACGCGACCGGACGATTTGCTTTCTCTTTCTCATACTCTTCTATGATCGCCCAGCACACTCGATCAGGCGCCGGCGCGTGATTCTCCCACATATACATATACTTCGCTCGGATCAGAGCTTTGATTAACTTGAACAGCGCGGACGGATACCACCCGCCGTCTTTCTGTTGTGCGTTTGAGCGGGCATTGCAGGCGGAGAAGTCAGTCAATTATGCCATTTGGATTTCTGCTCGCGAGTCATCAAAGATTAAAGTGGATATTTAGTTTAGTTTGGGTTTCGAGGTCTAGGGGTCAGAAGGAGATGCAGGGGTGATACTCACCCAGCACTTCTTGCGATATGCAGGGACCTCGTTGATGTATTTCGCAATGAGAGGATCAGTCACATCGCAGAGTTGATAATCCGCTCTTTCGCGATGTAGGTACTGTCCATCGAAGATATGTGTTCGCCTGACGGTTGACACCCCCTATCAGCGTTGGCCAGTCTCGCCTTACGGACAACCCGGGCGACAATGTACCAGGAAGGAATGAGACTCCAAATGTAACAAACAGAAACGATAATTGGTTACCACACTTACTTTGGGTCCAGCGGCGGTCGAAAACCTTCCTCAGCTAGTCTTTCCTGTTCAGCTTTCCAACCAGCTTTACTCTTCTCCTTGTCTTGAGCTTCATCTTCGTCATCGTCGAAAAGCTCTGCCGTGATGGGATTCTTGACTGTCTTCTTGTTGGCGTAGAAGAACACTCGCTGGAATCTAAAAGTTAAGCACAATTATTGGAAATGCCAATTCATCAGCTTCAAACCTGCTCGGAATGGTTGACCAGAGGTATTTGGGCAAGCACAGCAGTGTGACAGAGGGGCAATAGCGTCTTTGATTGACGAAGCTTTGATGATGCTCACTTGGCCGACACCGGATCGGCGCAGGGATCGTACCCAAACCTGACAAGACATTTCCAGAAAGGTCCGGTATCCATGACGTACGCTACAGCGGGGATGTACGCCTTGTTCCTGCAAAAAGCAAGCCCGAAGGTAGCGCACCGGTAAATCATATAAACGATATCGGCATATCAAACAACACGGGTCAAAAATCTTGACACTTACCGAAGAACTTCAGCTAGATCCTCTGGCTCCAGTTGCGCCAGCAAGGTGTGACGCATCCAAACGGGGCGCGTATCGAACATCTATCGAGCCACAAAGGGTCCACCAATGAGGCTATGTTCTGCGGTACGACGCATAGGGGGGAACGCTCACCTTTCTCAGCTTCTGAAGCAAATCCTGATTGAGGGCGGACATTTTGGACTGAACGAGCTTCGTAGGTACGGTCGGCACGTCGTTAGGCCCATGGTCGTGTTTCAGGTTGATAGGTGCTATGTTGGCGACCCGGCCTCTATTGACGTATCGGCGCCGGATGGTCTTGGTCCTTCTGTCGTAGAACTCCTCTTCTTCAACCTTGTTTGACATCTCAAACCTGTTGTCCAGTGAACACATCGCAGTGCACAGGTGAACCGGGTGGGAAGGGGTAACGAGGGTAAAGGAAGGTATAGAGCGTGAGTAAATCGGACCAACGAACTCTCATAATATCTCGCGAGCCGCTCATGCCTTCATGAATAAGTGAAAAGGGGGTAGCAGATCGAACCTCACTTGTAGACAAAAGGAAGATTGCGAGTAGAAAAAAGCGGCAGAGGCTGTAAATCCAATTTTGACCTGAATCCAATCTTCGGATCGACAGGATTCTCGATTGGCTCAGTGTACTCTTCGTCCAACGCTGGGAATTTGTAGTCGAGGATGGCATTGTCTGTGGTCAATGAGATTATAGACGAAGGTTCTTGCTGCGTCAGACATAGAGCGACGCTAGGACTAAGCTGAAAACGATGAGCTTACAGTCCAGGTCTTTGAGGGATTGGATCAAGCGGGCAGTTGGGCCACTAGGATCAGGTCTCCAATGGTAATCCGCCATCGCTATATGGAAAATCAAGGATGCATCAGCTCCCTTGCGACTTCGTATTTCGTCTGATTGGTACCGCCCTGAAACCTGCTGCGTCACTCACACCTGAATCTGACTGTTTGAGGTACCGATCCAACGACTTCGGCGGTGAAGACTCCTCCCTCATCTGTTCCGACTGTTTCTCGCTCTTTACCTTTGCGTCTTCGTCTAACGACTCTCAGAAGCAGCTTCTGACTCGGCACCCTATGTCCCCTTACTGGCCCTCCGACGGACCCTTCCCCTCTGTACCTCATCTCCAAGATCGGACGACTCCCACCAGCAGAAGGCGCGGGCAAGTTGAAGCATTCGTCGATATCATCCTGATTGACCACTTTCAAAATCGAAGACGCTTGCGTTAGAGGACCTGGGTACTCGATTGAGCCGTATATGTGTTTTGGGAGATGTCGATACGGAGCTGTTGAGGAGGATGCATCCGGTACGCGAGGTCGTGATGAAGAGGGGTCGTAATCTGAATCACGAGGATCGTAGCGCGAAGCGCCCGAATCCGAGTTAAGCTGCGAATCTAAATCTGATTCCGACGCTGGGTCGAGCAGTGGCTGGGATGACATGATGAGGATCTCGATGCTGCTCTTTACCATTCAGCAGTATATTCAGAAGAGATCCGGTATGTTGACGAACCTATAACAACCTTGAATCAGCATTCCTCGAACATCAAGTGTCACCAACTTGTCAACAACAATGGCCTTTACGGAACGGTCATGACCGCTTTGACGCTCGCTCGCGGGTCGCGTGTCAATCGGTAGCTATGTGCCGCAAAAAAGTTGTAATCCCTATTAGCATTTTGACTGTCGGGGTACGTATATTAACGATTAGGATTAGTATTATCATGCTAGTCATTACAACCCAAACCGTATACTCGTACAGTCAGTCTCCTTGAGTCAATTGAGTAGTGAGTGTGAGTGAGTAGTGAGTGAGTAGTGATTGAGTAGTGTGGGGTTAGAGGGTCAGTTCGACGTATGCTAGGTATAGTTACGCTCAGTACTACTTGCTTTGCTTTCCAACAACAAAATCAATCCAAACGCACACGAAGAAGATCGCTTCTCATCCTGTCGGACGTCGTGTTGTGTCATCTGCTCATCATCTAGATACCTCTATCTCCATCATCTCGAGAGGATTTCCTACATCACGCTGTGTGACTCGCACCAATGTTCATGTAACTTCGCCAACTAGTTTCTCTCTTGCTCGCTCTTTCGACGACAACGCACGCCGGCCCTTATTGTCTCGTGCAATCGGTTCTTGACGGCGCGCGAACGACGACGTGACCGAGCGATACGGTATCATCACTTTCTTTGCGGTAACGGGGACTCAAGGCGACTCCCCGTCTTCGACGGCGCATATACTATGACTGCATGGGCACTGGCCCTTAATCAGTCCACCAAAGCGGCTCTAGCTAGCGCACTGGGATATACGAGTATAGCGTGCTGGCTATGCGCGCAACTCCCGTACGTTCTGCTGTTATTCTGGCTCGTATAGGAGATCAAGGGCTAATCGGACAACCATCATTGATCATGATCCTCAGACAAGTGGTCAAGAATGCGTCGCTGAGATCATGCGAAGGTCTTGCGTTGCCCTTCTTGTGCAATTGGCTGTTCGGTAAGCAGCCTTATGCGTCAGAGTGCAACAACTACTACACGATAGCTGATATCTCGGTCTGCTTCACAGGTGATCTTACAAATCTAATAGGGTGTCTCCTCACAGATCAGCTCCCTTTCCAGGTGAGTTCAACCTTTGTTTTCCGGCCTCTTGGATGACGTTGGGCTGACATTGGTCACCCGTATCCTCACTTCCAAGACATACCTAGCAATCTATTTCTGCTTGATAGATCTCTGTCTGGTCTGGCAGTTTTTCCACTACAAGAAACCTCGACCTGTACCACTCCCACCATCAGCAAATCAAACGCCCCGCTACATCTCGTACAACACCCTCGTGCAATCTCCACAACAGTCATTGATCCTGCCCGTACCGCCTGCTTCGGCACCCGCTCCTCGTACACGATCATCTTCAGGTCCGCATCAGCCCGTACAACCAGCTACGGCTCGACCCAGACCAAAGAGAGGTCTATATCCCTCCACAACTTCAGTCAACAATCATTTCCCTCCAGATATCAACATCACGTCGCCTGCCGATGGGTCGTATCAAGCAATCTATGAGGCGGCCCTCGATGTAGCCCGAGCAGCGGAGAGAGCGAGTCATAGGAGATCAAGGTCAAAGAGACGACGTTTGAGCAGACAGACCTCGGCTTCAGCTGGACTGGCAGATATAGCAGACGAGGACATGATGGAAAGCTTTCATTCTGAGATGTCGGGTCAGTCTTCAAGTACAATAGGAGGACAGGGTGGTAGTCCAAGAGGAGATCGATCGAGGCTCACGCAATCGACCGGAACACTGCTAGATACTCGAGGGAGGTCAATGACGAGAACGAGGACGAGATCACATGGCGGCACGGGACCTGCGTCGCCGATCCAGGATCACGACCAGATCGAGGGTTTGCCGACGACTGCATCAGGTCTGCAGCTCGACTCTGTGGATATGAGGGAAAGCAAGAGGAGTCAAAGCAGGAGCCTTAGCCTCGCGAGAGGATCAGGCGGTCGGGGCGGAAGGAGGGCGGCGGGTGTAGCATTCATGAGCTTGGGATTGCTTGTCGGATGGGGAGAATGGAATACGCCACGGACAATAGGTGTATCCCATGTTGCTGAAGTAGCCGGAGGGAGGGTAATACCGCACCCTATCGGGGTAGAAACGAGTCGTTGGTCTGAGTCAGCGATCAGACATCCATCGCTGTTCTCTCCACCCCAAACAAGTCCCCGTTTCTCGGACCATTCGCATCTGGAGACCTTTCTTGTTCCGACTGAACAGGAAGAAGACACTCCAACAGCCCCTCGACCACATCCGATTGAGGAACCACCCAATCTTCAAAGGATCATAGGAAGAGTATCCGCTTGGGCTTGCACGACGTTGTATCTCACTTCAAGGCTGCCTCAGATCTGGAAGAATGTGAGTGCTTCCGCAGTCCTGATCTCGTCGCTAATCCTCTCCTGCAATGCATGCTCTTGTGTAATTCCTCTATGATCACGAGCGCAATACCGTTACGAGTGCGGCAGACAAGACTGATCAATCCTCTTTCCGCGCAGTTCCAACGTAAATCCGTTGAAGGCCTCTCAATCCTCTTATTCCTGTTCGCCTTCTTGGGAAACACTACCTACGTTTCGTCGATCCTGCTTAATCCGTCAGGAGGCTCAGATCCCACAGAAGCAGGGCATTATCTGCTAGAAGCTTTACCGTGAGTCCGACGGGTCCCCTTGTACCAATCCCATTCAAGCCGTGTACACGTGAGCTGACAAGATATCTTCTTCACACAGATACCTGCTCGGATCAGGTGGCACCCTCATGTTCGACTTGACCATCATGATACAATCGGTGATATACGGGTCGGCACCACCCGTCCCTCAACCACCCACACCAATGGAGCGATCCTCACGCCGCAGGGGATACTTCTCCTCGAAACGTAAAGTCCGCCATCTCGAAGATGGCATTCACCACCCACATCCCCACGCAAATAGCTACGGGTCTGGCCATGGGCATGGGCACGCCAGAGCGCACAGCTTACAAGGGGAACGAGCGCCTTTGTTAGCGTCTGCTTCAAGTTCAAGCAATATAGGCACGGTTGCCGGCGGGGGAGCATTGGGAATTTCAGGTCTCGGTCTTGGTATCACAAACATAGGAGGTGTGGGCATGGAGTCGTCCAGATCTGCTTCTCCTGAAAGAGACTCGGGTCACAATCGCATACGGAGTAAGTCCCGGAAACGGAAAGACAATGCGGATGGCCATGGGCCTGTGCCCACAAGCACGAGCATGAGGGAGGGATTGAGCCAGAGTCCTGTCAGAGGGATCTCAAGTAGTTAAAGTCAGGGTTTGCTGAATCCGTCCTACTGTGGTCCTATCAACCTATCGCCTCTGCCAGGAATGTTGTACTTAGTACTGTGAAAAGTCAGATCACGCCCGCTGGAATATATAGATATCATCTCATACACATAAACATCGCATTATCCGTACTCTACTGGTTGGTCCGCTGTGATATCATGACACATTGCATATCGTATTTACTAGACGACTCAGTCAGGAAGGCTGTGGTACCCACCAATGCAGCTTCATCATCGTTTGCGTTACAGCTCTCTCCTGTATATACAGTATGCGTCGATCAAGAAAAAAAAAGCTGTCGGGACGGTCTCCTACTATATCGTGTTGTACTGTACGGTGAGGTGGTCAAGTTCGTTCCCCTTTTCCTTTCTATCTTTTTCCCCTTTCTCCTCTTGGTACTCGTTCTTGTTTTGCTTGTAAGACCAAATATGTATGCCAAGGAGATATAATATATGAATGGAATGTCGATTCTGACGACCACGAGCATACCGCAGATATACATGCGTGACTCAGACGGGCTGGTGAGGTCGGAGTTGGGCATGAAGCGCAAGTCCCGGAGTGAACGACTTCCTCCTTTGTGCTGTCTTTAAAGACGTTTGTCACTCGCTTCTCCTCTCCTCCACTCGTGTCGGCTTAGCAATACGACCCGTATGCGCAAGACGGCGAGCGAGGAGCGAGCAGTGGGAGTGGGAGTGACGATTAAATTTGCATTCTGGACCATCATGAATTCAGACATCCGACATTGAGCAAATAAAAAAGGCTTGAGAGAGCTCGTACGGTACGAGTAGCGTTCAGATCATGGACCGAGACGCTAGCTGATGCCCAGTCGAAGTTTGGATGTACGCGGACGAACGAACTCACACTTGACTTTATCACAGGATTACCCCGAAAGCAAGTGCCAGCGCAAGAGCAGACAAACTCTCCCTTATTCATCCACCATCAGACCGCTCTCTTCGGTCAAATATCTTTGAAAAAAAAAGAAAAGCAACGATATCATGTCGTCCACCTACGCTTCACACTTGGGTACCGACTTAGCCTCAGCCTCAACTTCAGGTATTTCTTCAGCTTCAGGTGCAGCTCCAGGTGCAGCTTGTAGCTCCTCCGCAGGTACAGCGACGACAACCCCAACGGAATCCCTACGGCCCGGCAACGACGTCAACGTCGACGTCGAATCCCTCAAAGACAGAGCCGACGCCTGCGGCCAAGCGATCCTCGATCATGTCATATCGCGCGGTAGCTGTGCAGCCCAAAAACGCCCATCCTCGGGGCATGGGCATGGGCATGATCATGACCATGATCAAAGTGACTTCACACACTCACGGGGCAGCAGAAGTAGACACCATAGTCATCGAACTGCCTCGGAACGCAAACTCATGCAGTGCTTGAAAGAGGGCATCAAAGCGCTCGAGTATTGGACGGCTGAATCGACTGAAGTGGCAGATACCTTCCGCTTCGAAGGGAGACCTCGGTACGGACATTTGCTTCGGTATGCCGAGCACTCTGAAGCTGAAATCTCTGGAATCCTGGATGATATCGAGACTGGCCTGAGAACGCCCAGTGCTGGCTCGGCATTGATCAAGAGTGCTATGAGTCGAATGAACACGGGTATGATACAAGGTCGCAGAATGTATGACATCGTCAATAGCAATTATATGCCATGGGTGGTCGGGCGGGAGGCTGCGATTAGGGCTTTGGCGAGTAGGTTGAAGGAGGCGGAAGCCACGTTGCAGGAAATGGGGATCACCATAGGCACTGTGGTGGCAGGCACACGTACGAGTACAGCTTAAGTCCTGGTCACTGTATGTAATTGAGGCTACAAAGCTAGTACAGATCCAGTCTAGATTGTTGAGCTTTTACGCGCGATACACCCTTGAACACTGAGACCGGCCCCTGCCTGCCCACCATGACCTCTGGCACATAGGCCATACCGAGCCGAGTGACATGGATACTTTCTACGATGTGCGGCATGTCCGGTTTGCTCTGCGCCTACAGTGTGAGTCTACGAGCTGTGTAGCTGAGTAATATGGCACCTTCTTCCGCGATGGCACACGATTCACTGGAAAGTGGTAGAAGGGGCTCTTCCTTCAAATCTGATCGGAAGATGTCTGATTATGCTTGGTCGTGCTTGCTAGAAGTGGGATGGAAGGATCTAGCTCGCTCGAGGAATGAGTCATCGTGTGCGTGAGCGTGTCCTTGATAAGGCCGAGTGACCGATCATAGACCGCCAATCTATCTATCTGTACAACACATCTTGATATTTTAGGGAAGCAGAAGAACGGGTGGATGATATAATATGAGCTGCCCCCCTTCCAGAGTGAGCGCCGGGACCGGCAAACCCCTACTAAAGGCATAGGCGGATATACGCGGTAGGCCTAGACACCCCACCAAAGAGATACCACCCCCTTCGCGTAACCCACAATTTCATTCCCACTCAGCTTGCTCTCGCCGTAAATTCGATCCACAAACGTGATTGGTACTTCACCGACGGTGTACCCTAGTGATCGGGCACGGACGATGATTTCCATTTGGAAGACGTAGCCCTTAGAGGTGCAGCGGGAGATGATGTCCTTGATCACGTTGGTGCGGTAGAGTCTGCCAGAGGGGTCGAACGAGATTTGTTTGGGTTGTGTGGTTTCAAGAGAGGTTGGCGAAGAGCGGATGAAGGCGCAAAAAGTGTCTGGATCAGCTGCTGCGTTACGTTTTAATTTTTTTCGCCTTCGACAAGCTGGAGAACACTTCGCAAGATGGAGATATGACGGGTACGAGTGCACAGACGAATTTGAGGTGGTCGGACAAGCTGCTCTGGGCGTAGACTCAAGTATAATACATGTCCACACCCCCCACTCACCGGAACGAACCCGTCAAATCAGATACACCAGGCGTCAGCACCGTGTCGGCCAAGTAATTCGCCCCACGCGATACGAGCTTCCTCTTCAAGTCCCAGCCGTACACTCCTCCGGGGCCCAGACCTACAGGAGGCGAGTTGGACGAAGGGGAAGGAGAAGGGTGCGAGGAGTATCGGGTGCCTGTTACGATGTCGAGGTTGTGTAGTTTTTGCAGTCTGCGAGAAAGGGAGAGCGGCATTATAGAAGGGCGAAGTGGATCGAGTGGGGACCCAAGTGGAAACGAAGCCGGGTGAGATGAGGAGGAAAGGAAAGATTCGATCAGCACACCGAGACTATTCGGGTGTCACTGTCGTCCGATTGTACGCACTTGATAAACTCGGGGATGAATTTGGGCTAGATGCGGTATGATACAGTGTCAGCGTATATGATATACACCAAAAAGGTCCTGTCGGTCTAGCAACAATGGAATATAGGGATATAGAGCGCGACAGAATCTCTTGTTTGTCCGTCCTGGCACTCACGTGGTGGGAGAAGTCGGCATCCATGATGATGACAAAGTTGCCGGTGCAGAAGTTGAGGCCGTGTACGTACGCGGTTCTATGGACGAGAGATACAGACAGGCGGGGATAAATTATGAGCGATTGGGAACTTTGGGCAAATGTAGGTATACGACATCACATCGCTGATGGGATAGACCGAGCGGCACTAGGGATTAGATCGCGAATGCTAAGAACCCTATGAGGATTTGGTCGACTTACCCCAAACCAAGCTTCCCTGCTCTAGGTTTCAATACCTACATCCAGCGGTCCGTTTGTTAGCTCGACTGTAGCGATACAGCACGACGACACAATCGAAGGCTCGCAGCAGTCGAAGGGCCAGACCTGGGATAGTAGATGTCGGACGTATGGGCGAAGAAGACCACATAGCGCATAGCATAAGCAAGGTATAGACGCGTTGCTCACCACCTTGTCTTCGCCGTAGATACCGGCCAGTTGCCTCGCCACATCTTGCGTGCCGTCGGGACTCGCGTCATCGACTACCACGATCTCCCATTGTATGCCCCTGAACACGGGTGTATTCAAGACAAGACCAGGCCAAAGCGGAGAGGATGACAGATGGCGATCAGCAGAGTTGGTCCGACAGTCTCCTTCTCCTCTCCCTCCTACTCGGCTCTAACACGCTGAGTGATTGGGATGATGGGACAACAGAGGCTTTTCTTTACCCGACTCGACTCGACCCGACTCGACTCGACTCGATTCGGCTCAGCTCAAATCAACTCACTTTGACTCGAAAGTCTTGGCTAAGAGCCATACGATGACAGGCAAGTTCTTTCGCTCGTTATACGTCGGTAAGATGACCGAGTACTTGTCGGTGCCTGTGCGGGCAGGCAATTTACGGACGATGTCGATATCGATCCCACGATGATATGGATTTACGCGACATCGTTGTCGAGCGGGATCATTCAGTGCCGATACGAGATAGGTAGGAGTTAGTGTTCGCAGGGAGTCAAGTGATGAGGTAGACAGGGGACAAGATGGACAGATACACGCGACAGCCAAGGTCAGTAAGAGATCCAATCCCTTAGCGGAACTCGTCGTTTGACCGGACCGGAGAGTGGGTAGCCTGTCGCCGGAACTTGTCCTCAGAGAGCCGGACTCACCAGAAGGGGCGGTGCTAGCAGCGATGGAAGGCATATCAATAGCGTACGAGGCCATGGGCTGCTTCGATTTGGTGCAGATTCAGGTTGAGATTTTGGTGGAGATCCGTGTGACGATTTATGCGGATGTTCAATTCCAGTTCAGGTCTGTTCGGTCGAGCTTTGAAGATTCGCTGGGCTGAGCGATGATGTCGTCAGATATCTATGTATGTGAGGTTTGGGGCGTGTACACAGTTCTGACGTCCCTCTTGGTAGTGACTCACGCTCTGCGTCTGCCTTGCAATTGTGGTTGCCATGGCTCTCGATACCTTGACTCACTTGGTGACACGTCGAGGCTAGCGTCGAGCGAGGCGTGTTTCATCTTGGATCACGTGATGACAGTGACTTCGACACGTGGCCACGATGATGATAGCCGTTCCAGCTGGAGTGATGACGTCTTGCACCGCTGCGCTGGCAGGTGGTGGTGGTGGACATTCCGTCCGCTCACGACCACGTCTTGCGTCTGGAATTCCAGCTCATCATCAGATGAGTCTGATCTGCAATATCATTATCATGCCTCTCTGACCGGCTCTGTCTGACAGTGTATATCGAGAGAAAGAGAGAGAAAGAGAGAGAAAGAGAGAGAAAGAGAGAGCGCGCATCGCTGGACTCTCACTCGTAAACACCGGCCTCGACTATCAGCGAACAGTAAACACAGCAGCGTCCCGCGGTGACTCACACCGTCAGTGCCGAACACGATTAAGAGTCGGCAGCGGCAACATCTTCGTGGGTAATCCATCATCATATTGACTACACAGACGCAAAATAAGATAAGCCTACGAAGAAAAAACATCATAACCGGGACAACGACGATGGCAGACCCTATCGAGCTTCGCCCTATAGGAAAATCCGCCGCCGCTCCTCCCCTCCTCCCTCCGAGGCACCCCGCCGCTTCCACCTCAACGTCAACGGCATCAAGGACAGGCGCGGCATCAGCTATCGCAGACGCTCTGCCTGGTACACTCGGATCAGCGTACAGGACTGCCGAGGAGAAGGCTAAAGCGGCCGTGCATCTCCAAGAAGGGGGGTTGGACGCTGTTAGCGTTTGGGGGTTGGGGCTCTCTGCGTGGTGAGTTTGGCGTAGCGCAGCGTAGCTTTGCTTTGTTCGGGTTCGGACTACCAATACTTTCTCTCTCCCTCTCTGGGCTGAACTTTTTTGCTCCTCATGTTTGGCTTATTTTGTTCGATTTATCGGATTCTGTCTGACGTCTGTTGAACTCAGATTGCATGGCAGACAGTATGCTGACGAGTGGGCTGTTTCCCATATTATGTTCTCCTCCCCGCCGCAGGTTCGCCACCCTCGCTCTGCCGCTCTTACTATTCCCGCGAATCCTCCTCTTCTTCTCCCAAGTTGCTCCACCGCCCTCCACCTCATTCTCCACCTCATCCACCTCACATCATAGGGACGCCATCAAAGACCGAGAAGAGCACTACGACTCCCTGACCTCACTCGAATCCACCTTATGTCTCTCCCTCTCCTTGGGTCTACTCGCCGTATCTCTCATTTCGCTGATCATCCTCGTTCCGACGTACGAGACTTCGAACCTGAACCCGAATCGAAACGCTAACCCATCAAGGAAGTCCCTTTTAGGAATTCTGGTGGGTTTGACGACGGTCTCGGGGTTAACGATGTGGAATTCTGGAGGAATAGGAGGACTGAGCGGCGTGGTGGGAGGAGGCAATATTCTCGTGGCTATTTGGGGGTGGTGGGTGATCGTTTTTGGAGGTGGAGGTGGGTCAAAGTTGATGAAGAAGGACGGGAGTAAGAAGAGCAGCAAGACTCCAGAAAGGTTCAAGAGGCTCTAGTCAATCGTGTATCGAGGTTTCGAAGGATTGAGAGCAGGGCAGACGGACAGACAGACAGACAGGTGAACAATTCTCTGTCTTGGCGAAAGATGATGCCGGTGCAGTATTCGATTCTCTGCTGAGGTACGCCCTCCCGCTTGTATAATTTTTCCAAACAAGGATCACACGTATCCTGGCGCACGTCACGTACACGAATGAATAGGTCTTGTAACCCGCCGTTTCATGTTCATCGACTGATGTGCAATATAACGATGTATGTCTGGTCTTTGTCTAATCGACCATGCTGCCGGCTTTGTCGTCATCTCGCCTTGGCACCCTGAAGTGTATATTTTATCAGTGCACTTCCATATCGTGCATGTCTGCTCACATCACAGCATTGAAAGTGATTCATCTCAATGTCATATTGTACCGTATCAGATCCATATCACGAATTTTCTGATCTACTAAATTATCGTCCCTGCAGCTCGCCCTCACCATTTCTCCATCCATAGGAATCTCATATCAGCTACATGCTCTGTGTACATTGCACTGATGCTACCAGAGTATCTCGTAAACGGCCAGCCGAAGTGCCTGCACAATCATGAAAGCCCAAATATCGATAAGCCTGCACAGTAAGAAAAGGACAGAAAGAAAAGAAGATGTCGCCAATGTGGTGCAGAAGAAAGCCAAAGGAGTACCGTGATGAGCGATGCGAATGGAGAAGAATCAGAAACGATGCGAATCCTTAGTGTCCGATGAAAATGAGTGTGATGCTGTTTGTGTCTTATGCCGAAATGCTGAGGCTTGTAAAGATCGGAGAAATCAATGTCATCGCTTATGCGCCTGTGCTGCTTTGATCACATGAGTGAGAGAAAAGGGAGGGGAAAAAAGCAAAGAGTCCAACTCCCAGATGCAGGTCGTTCATTGAGGTCATTCAAAGTGTTTGTCGACGTCGTGCAGCATCTTTTCATCAATACGTTCATTCAGTCGTTCGTCCGTGAAGATCGTGTGTTTCGTTGGCGTGAGGATCTGCTGATCGTCAAACGATCGCGGAAATATCATGATAGGGGGAAGATGGTCCATCAAGGTCGTTCGGATCCACGCCGGCGGTCGAACCCGGGCCAATGTTGTGTCTGGGCGGCTCTATTTCGCAGGCTCGAGGAGAGCCTGGACTTTGGCATTGAGAAGAGCAGGATAAAGAGTGCTGCATGATCATAGTATTTGCGCGTGTCAGCCATAGCCCAGATCCGGATTGACTTGCGAGCTTGTCGCAACAACTTACATTCGGCATAAGGCTTCATCGTCGGCTTCGGCATTGATCAAGTCTCGAATGACCTTTAGCTTTTGACTTCGCTTCAGAGTGTCGATCTGCAACAAGTGCGTACGGAAGTGCTCAGCTTAGAATTACTACGACCTCGAGTATCGAAAAAGATAATTTAGTCGAGATTTCACTCACATCAATCTTCTTGCCTAGCAGACCAGCGACTTCGACCCCTCGCTCGACTTTGCTCTTCTTCATAACCTTGCTTAGCCAGGACTCCATGCCGTTCTTCTCGCTGTTTGTAGGCTCAACTAGTCCCAGTTGCTGATGTATCGCAGGCCCGTTCTTCCCTTGGAGATGTCCGATGATTGTGTTGGCCGGGTGAACAGCAAGGGAAGCGATGGTCAGCCCTTCCAGAGGAATTGCAGAGTCGTCTTGGCGGGTAGAGTCAAGAACAGCGATCTTATCTGAATCGTTGCTGGGTTTGTCAACCTCAATAACTTTGGCGAGCTGATCTTCATCTGATGTATTGACCTGCGTTCGATCCTCCTGGCTAGCCAACAGCCGCTCAGCCTCTCCGTACTTCTTCGCCACGCCCGCATTGACCCAGAGTTTGTCCCAATCAGCCGGATCCAGCATCTCGAGGATGACAGGAATGATTTCGTTCACGTTGGCAGGATCGATCTTCTCCACTTCCTCGCGAAGCTGGACTAGTTCGGCGTCGGTGGGGCGCAGCTTTGGAGAAGCGGATGATGGCGGAGCGGGAGAAATGTTGAGATCCTTTGATAGATCCGACTCCGCATCTGCAGGTTTGACGATATGAAGCTGCTCGAAGGCTTGGCCGATCTTCTGGTCGAGTTGAGGTCGATCATGAAGTAGAGGAATGAGCGAGAGATCGAGCTTGACCAAAGCTTCAATGACCGGTTCGACTTGGTCTTTCTCCACCTCATTGGTTTGGGCGTACATGCGGACGCGAGAGGAGACTCGTGCAATCAGAGCAGTCTTCCGACTGCCGGGACTGAGCAAGCGAAGATTCTCGGTAGAGTTGGGACCCTAAATTGCCAATGAAAACCAGTCAGCATGCAACTATAGTAGTCAACGACAAGGGAAGTTATGCAATCACCGTCGCACTGGGTTCGGCCGATCTTCTTCGTCCCATCCGCTCGTTCCGTACAGGACTCATCGACCTTTGAGGTGCACCAGCGGGATGCCTGCCAAAAGAGGACGGAAGACCGACATCGGAGCGCTCGACCATTTTCTCGGATCGGAGCTTGCGAGGCTCATGCAAGGTCACCGAAATCCTGGACTTGCCCACGACAGTATCGTGGAAGGTGTTGATCGCCTCTGCCGCTATGAACGAGATAACATTTCAGCTACCTTGGAGATCAATTACGTAGCTGTGCTCACCTTGCTCTGGGAGATGAAAGCTGACGAAACCGTAGCATCGGCTTCGGCCTTGCTCATCTCGCATAACTCGAGCGCTGACGACCTGACCGACCTGCTCAGAACATGGCGTGTCAAGCATGAACGTGGTGTCGGCGATGTGCAACGAACAATGACACTCACATTGCTGAAGAGCTCTTCAAGGAAATACGAGTTGATGTCAGGATCGAGGTTCTAAGCCAGGTAGGTGTTAGCACAGCTTCGAAAGCATGTCTCAAGCTTCGACACCTACTTTGACAAAGACATTGCTGTAGTCTACCAAGCCAGAGACACTGCTTGAGCCAGGACCATAAGCAGGAGCAGGCCTGATATGCTGCCCAGGACCTATAGCGGAGACATCAATATACGGTCAGATCAATGAGTTGAGTTACTCACCATGCTGTATCACGGTGCCGTCATCCGCGACCAAGCCAGTCGGTCGAAGTTCGCCATCGGGTGACTCGCCGACAGTAAGGCTCCATGTCCTTTGCCTAGCGTGAAGGCTCGACATACTTGCTCTGCTCATCCTCCTCCTCATCGATTGCGGGGTGACAGGTGAAGACATAGGGCTATGGTCCACATGCCCTTCTGGAATGTATCCTGCACCAGCGAAGATGTTATGGGATGCCCAAGGTGGAGCATAGCTGATAGCCGGAGGCGTGTGTGGTAAAACACCCACCGGCATATTGGGCATGATGGGGATGCTGGCAGTCAGGGGAGTAGCTGGAAGCGAGTTCGGACCGAGATACATGACTCCCATCTGCTGGGCCGAGAGATCACCGACAGTCTCCATGGCAGGAGGAAGGAAATGAACGCTCTCCGGGGTGGGAGGCAGGTAAGTTTGAGGTTGGACAGGAGGCAGCATTCGCGGTGGTACCTGATAGGCTGAGACAGGAGGTACAGCGGTTGACTGAGAAGCGATACCATGGATGTAGCTAAACAGAATCCCGGTCAGTCATCCTCTCCTCTCAGCGATACGGGTCGGTAAGAGCTCACATTTGCCAGCCTTTCAATAGATTACAAGCCTGACCGAAACCTGTCTCGAATCTCGACGCTTCATCCTCGTACCAGAACTCCACCCTGGCCATCCAAAGGTGACCTTGAGTGGGATCTTCCTGCTTCCCCTCAATTGCAGCCTGCTGAAGATAAGAATTGACGGAGCGGATGCTGCCCCATGGTCGGACGGCATCGTATACTTCAGCCGGGGTCGGCACGTACGCCCTGAAGCTCTGTTCCGGCGAAGGGTTTGGTGGAAGGGTCGGGGCGAGAGCTAGCTTGGTCGGGCGAATGTAGCGAGTGGATGCTGGACTTTCGGGCAGTGGGAGAATATGTGGAGGAGGATGTGGCGAGAACCAAACACCTCGAGGGGCAAAGATGGTATGGTCGGCCAGAATTGCCAAGGCTCGTTCGGCTGCAGACAAAAAGATCAGCTGAGCTTTTCTCGCTCCGACCGGGAGGTCAGCGCTTTACCGTCATCTATCTTTGTGAATTCAATCGTTCCTGCCGTAGTCGCAAGTCATCAGTGTTCGACCTAAACATAGGGTAGGTACTTGACAAGAGCTCACCGTTTCTAGGCATCCAGTCATAGTGCATGTCCGGCAAAAGTCGAGCCTCCTCCGGTACTACTGGATCCAGCTTGATCCGAACAGGCAGACATCCTCGTAAAGCATCCGCAAGAACTCCCTCCTCGATGTCCGGCGGGAAAGAGTTAACGTAGATCCACATATGCCTCTGCAAGTGTCGACAACATGGTCAGCAACGCGTATCAGATATTTGTTGAGGACCAAGGGTAAGGTCGCTAGCACTACTGACCAGATGAGGGTGGAAACGAGTTGGGTAGGTCATGCCAACCTGCAATGACACATCTGCAGGATGAAGAGGAAGAGGAGGGTAGATAGGAGGCGGATATGCGGTCTGTGACTGATGAGTTTGTGCCTTGAGAGGTGGCAGGTCGATAGAACCGGGGGCTCGGCGTGAACCCTTGGACTTTCGGGCAAGCTGGGGTGGTCGGACATTTCGCTGTTTGGAGGGCGGTCGAGGGTTTTGAGGTGTTGGAGTGGCCGACGGAGAGTCGGACTGAGGGAAGGAGGGAGTGAACGACGTCATTGGGACAGTAGGGGTCTTGAGGTGGCTGTTGGCGGGAATCAAGGTCCCAAAATGCGGACGAGGGAGATTGAATGAGAATAGGCGAGAAGCGGTGTCGGAGCTTCAGTCGGTAAGCCGAAATATACCAGGGGGGGCAGAAGATGCGAGACTTCGGGCAAGACGGGATGAGGTCGTAGCAAGGGATGTATAGATCGTTATACTAAAGCGAACGGGTCACGAAATCAGCCTCCGGCTCAGTCATGCCAAGCTTCAGATTGGCAACGTGCAGAAGGGCTTCATGAGTGGAACAGAAGAGCAACAAGGGTCGTGGGATGTTGAGAGTAGGCCTAAAACTCACTCGTAAGAAGGTGTCTAGAAAGTGACCACGAAACCCAGAGTGAAACCAACGTGTAATATGCTAAGGAGTGATCAGAGTGGGCTGTGGGAACGAGGGTGATCTGGTTCAATGATACGAGAATCGGGTAGGCGCAACGAAATTAAGTGAGAGATGAGTAGTTGACAAAGTGTCAGTGTTGCCTTTATACCCTGAGACATCACATTTGGAAGTGTGAGTAACCAGGTGTAAGAATTGGGAACGGCCATTTGATATGCTGAACTCGAACACGCTGAAGATTACTCACCTTTTCATATAACTTTTTTTTTTCTTTTCGCATTTCGCTTAAGCTGGCTGCATCTTAATTTATTGAAGGACGGACACCCATCTGTTTGATCTGTATCATGTATCTGACCGTCACCATCGTCATCAATCCGTCTCACCATCAGATTGGAATCTTTGATGGGACACTTGATAGGATGAGGCTGGAAGGGGAGTCGTAGTACCTACTGTACCTACTCACGAGCAAGTTGACAGAAGACGCTCGGACCCTTATCTGATGGTGTTTTAGAGTGACACAGCTGATGGTGATGATGATGGATCTTGAGCGTACCTGAACGAAATGAGAAAAGCTTTCCCTATCCTGTCTGATCTTGTCCTATCTTGTCTTGGGCAAGTCAAGTCCGAATAGCGAGATGAGAGTCGGTCGTGCGGAGATCACTGTATCTAGCGCGATTCTGCTGGTAGCTCTCTCTTTCCGATCAGATTGAACGGATTGCCGAAGGAGGTGAGACATGCGGTATCGGAGGGATCTCCCCAGGCAACAACCTAGCAATGCAAGTATTCTGTGTTCTCGAAGGCAAAGGACATGGTCTTCTTTCGTAGGAAAGATGTCTTGGCGAAGGAGAGAGCTGCGAGTGAAGCATGTGAATTTGGGTACCGATATAGCTATAGGACACAAAGATCAGCTGAAAAGTGACGTGCGGTTTCGTACAATGGTTGTCGGTGATCAGTAGTCACAATTGAAGTGAAGACCGAAGCCGCGTGTCACTTTCGAGAGGAGGTCGAAGCGCCTGTGGGTGTGTCTCGTGGAGATCAAAGCGGTGTACTAAGATACATGACTTGGTGTGACAGCCAAGCGAGGTCCGTGCATCTTTATACTGCGCGAAGCATCTCATCCTGTCGGTGAAAGGGGTAGATGGCAAGGATGGTCGAGTGGTTTCATGACGCTGATGGTGATCGTCACCAAGTAGGGCGATATGACTTCTCGCTCTCGCTTCCGATGCTACAAGATCCATCATGGAACGACCAAAATCACACTCGGATACACGAAGTGTCGCCTGCAATTGATTGTGTCCCATACGTCGTTCGAAGATAACGGAGGAGCATCACGGCATTCCCCAAAGATCCAAAATCTAGCCTACCGTGGGAAAACAGCGCTATACAGTCAGGCACGCACGATAAGGTTATTCCACGCTCTCCGTTCTCAACGCGGGTGGTGTTTTCTGTTTCCGTCGATCACTTCGTGCGCTCGTCCACAGTTTCAAGGAAAAACAACGACACGGATCAACTCTATATCTTCAGACACATACATATTGGTCTTTCAACTGAGCGCCTCAGTCTGGATCAATCAGGCTACGCTACATCGTCAGCAGAGCGACGCTGTGGTTGCTCCCGCTCGCCAACCCTGCATTTGCTTCGCAGCATCCATCATGCCTCGCTTATCCAGGACGGTCCTAGCTCTGACCATCCTCATATCGCTCTTAGTGATCCATCAATACCTCCCTCCGTCAACATTGACACGACTCAAAGCTCAAAGCAGATCCGCGTCCTCCCTCTCCTCCTCGTCCTCTTCTTCTGCTTCTGCAAGAGGCTCATCACGCTTCGGCTCATCATCACGCCCGATACAGCTCAACGAAGACAAAAACGCATGGTCACGCGAACTGTACACGCACGAAACGACGGGGCTGGCAATTGATCACCGTGGATTGACGCATTTTAAGCCAGGCGAGTCAAAGGTACATCCTATAGAAGCGTTGATCGAGCGAGGAAAGGAACTAGCCAAGGAGTTGGAGAAGAAGATTGAGAGGATCAAGACTGTTGATCATAGTGTCGATGATTATGAGGAGGCATTTGGTATGCGGCCTCCAAGGGGGTTCGAGTCTTGGTGAGTGTGCAAAGCTCTTTCCAAGAAGTGAGGTTAGCATCCGGTCTGGGACTTATCAAGCTGCCTTCACTGACCATCCGTTCATGTGATCAATCAATGCTCGATATTGACCGTCGTTCCCCGCTCAGGTTCCACTTCACTCACCTGTCAGAACCTCACCCACCGCCTTTAGCATCTCTAATGCCGCAAGTACACAACCCATTCCTCCAATTCCTCTCTCTCCCTGTCCATGTCCTGCGAGAGAGAATAATAGAGCTTCGTTCGCGGGGATCTATGTTTTCGTTCAGCCTCGTGCCGGATGGTCAAGGTGATGTGGGCACGGCCTGTACAGCGGACCAGAACTGGAAGCCCGCGGACTATCATAGTAGAGGTCGAGGAAGGGTGAAGATACAGGGTGGTGGTGCGTGGATGTGGAGGTGCAAGTGAGTGGCTGCTAATCCCTCCACCCTAATAAGGTCTCATGCCACTGCACAGCAAGATAAAAGCGCACCGAGACTGAACTTACACGTCCTGCAGCAACACCCTCACCCTGATTTTACCAATCCTTCCGCTCCTTCCCAAAGAGATATTCGAGATGAATCCTCCGCTTGAGATACCGTTCTCATACGACGACGGACCGAAAGGTATGGTACACAATACGTTCCGGGAGAAAGCGGAAGCTCTCGCACGAGCTGGAAAAGGTCAGCTGGCTCTCACTTGTCTTGGACGACTCGACAATGAAACTGATCTGTGGGCGTTGGCTTGGATGAGCAGTGTGGCCTGAAGCGCAGCTGCATAAGGCTGAGCAGTCGATGCGATGGACTTACGGCTGGTACGTGTCATCTATGAACCTCTTTAGAACTTCTTCCTCAGTGAAATTACTATACAGGTCATGGGCTTGTCCTGAAGGATCGCCCCTGAAATCTCGAGCGACGGATCTTGTTTTGAACGACATAGTACATCATAATTCGCTCGACAGGGATCATGGTGAGTGGCCACGTTCTGAGCTTGCGGCCTAATCTATCGGTTGGATTACCAGCGAATCCGAGCTGATGTGTGATTCTGAATCCAGCTGAAAAGACGTTCATTGCGGATTTCGAACGAAGTGCGGATTATTGTTCCGATCCGGACCTGATGAACTATGTAGGCTAAGTCAATCTCAGTAGGAGGTAGAGATAGCTGACGTCTGTCCGAAGCATCATATCCTTCTATCTGAGCAATATCGAGCAGCTGTCGAGCTAGCTCCGTCAATAGCAACATGCAAAGTGAGCTAAGTGTTTCGTGTGCGTCTGCATGAACATGAGCGACAGCTCACATATGTGATTCAGACCATGTGGAACTCTGACATTGTTGGGGTACCTCTCGATGATGTATTTGGTGAGCGGCCACAGCTAGAATCCAAATCGTGCACGACGAACAGCTTCTGACTACTCCATGGCTGTTTTAGCTAAAGTCGAGTTTATGCCATGGGCAGAGAAGAAAATCGCCAAAGCTTTCTGGGTGAGTTCGCTTTCAGTGCCGTCATCGTGGTCGTAACCTTCCAGATCATCGACGTCCATCTTCTCCCGGTTTGTATTTGTATACTAAGGCAATTCTTCCTTCTGTCTCGGAATTAGCGAGGAACGGCTACCGGCCTCTTTCACAACAAGAAGACGCCCTGGCGTCAGTCACAGAGAGAACGACTACATTTCCTCAGCCACAACGTCTCTTCTTTCGAGGACGTTGTCCCGTTGTTGCTGCCTAACAACGAAATAGCAGAGCTCACCAGAGAACAGCTTGGAGTGTATCTGGATGTGGGTCTCATTGGGAAGCCTAATCAGGTGAGTCAATCTGTCGCTGACATCCACTGCACACGTGAGATATAGCATAACGTCCGCAATGCTTGACGAGTGGTACCCTGGACCTGACGATATATCGTGCTAAATTAGTGCGACCAAGAAGACGGAACTTGCGATGAGATGGCGAACGAGATTGACTTTATGAGTCGAGTCAGCAAAGAGCACTCATTACAGTGAGTAGACAATACTACTAGGGAACCCGCCCGAAATGTCCTCAGATCTGATGGAGTCTGCGTACGTGTGTAGATACAAATACGTAGTCGATGTGGATGGGTGAGTCAGCTGTCTGTCTGTCTGAAGAATGAGATGCGGTCTGACAGCTGGGATACTCTGGACAGGAACGGTTGGAGTTCGAGGTTCCGACGGTTGTTGGCTGGAAACAATGTGGTGCTGAAGAGCACGTTATACGTAAGTTGCTTTTTGTCTTTCTTTCGCAGATCGCACAACACTATGAGATCGAGTCGTAGAATCATTTTACTAACTTGTGAGCTTCATGGATGAATCCTATGCGCCGTGATGATACAGCCCGAATGGTTTCATGTAAGTGTCGCTCGCATGACTTGCAACTTCGTGTGGGGTGCCTACGACTTATCGTTTAGCTTTACTGAAATTGGCTTGATACCTCCCCCAGGACATGCTTATACCGTGGTACCACTATGTGCCGCTCAAACTGGACTACTCGGATATCTAGTGAGCTTGAACGGGGTCCACGTTAATCGCTATTCTAGACCGCCTGTGGCGTTGCGTACAAATGGTTTGAACGTCGCCTATACAAGCGCTAATGTGCCTGCTCGGTTTTATCGATTCGCTCGACTCCGCTCTAGCGACATCATGGCCTTCTTCGTGGGCTCACCAGACGGCTCGATACCGGGTCGAGATGATCTTGCAAAGGAGATAGCTGCCAACGGGCGGAAATTTGTCGACGATCGATGGCGGTGAGTCTTAGTCTTCAGTCCTGCGTCCTGTGCTCTCACCTACTCGCACTGTAGCTCGGGTCTGGATCCTCTACTTTTCCACGTTATATAGTACAGCAAAGGCTGACCCTGCCGTGTGTGTTTGAATGAATACTGATGCGGTGTATGTCAGATTACAAGACATGCAGTCGTTTACGTTCCTATTGATCTTAGAGGTAAGTCCGACTCAGCTCAGTTTTGCACCGCGATCCATCCCGGTCCTTGCATCTCTCTTGAGTCATCTGCTTGCTGCATGTCTGAGAACGTTCCACTTTGCACCGCTCACCGCCATCAGTCCGCCCTTATGCTAACTCTTACCTTCGGTGCGGCGTGGCATGGACAGTTCTGGCGGATGATGTCTGAAGACCGAGCGGCTGCTTCGTACAGTATCTAGATGCGTTGTGTTGCATTCTAGCGCTGTCCCGATTGACACCCGGGCGTCAATCGCGTCAATCGGCGGGATGCCCTGTACATGTCAACCCGCTGCACTGCATCGATCTTCGTATTTTGGTATAGTTAGGCTTTCCCAGAGCTATCATTCAAATGCAGAGAGGGAAGATCCGATCCGATCAAGTGGAAAGGAAATGATCGATTGTACTAGTACTGTAGATACTGGAACAGTTTGTATATAGCCCTGCAAGGCATGAATGCTTGAGCAAGCAGACGTTCGGACGAATTAAAGGGGAGCGGATGTGCTGTACTCGCGCATCACGTATCAAGAGAAGAGAAGGGCAAATAGGAGCTACAAACGTGAGCTGGATCAAATCACTGTACTAGTAGATTCTGTCCGTCGACTATTGTCAGTCACTGACCTGACTTCTGAGATGATCTTGAGCGTTCAGTTCTTCTCAAGCACAAGATCAAGCTTGGCGAGTCGACTTCTTACCCGCTGTGGTAGTCCACACGCATCTGTGCTAGCTATCCGCCATGCTCTCCATCCCGATAAAAGCTGGTCTTCATCACAACAACTCAGCACAACTACCAGCTCTCTCGTCAGCATAAATCAGCTTTCCATCCGCCAGCAAATACCGCCTATCAAGGCGAGAAGCCCCAGAGGACAGCAACACCATCCATCAATCCTTCCGAGGTGTCCTATCGATCTGTCATGCCAGCCTCTCATTCCGATCCAGAAGAAAGCGTTCAGGCCTGGCCCACGATGCTCCCTCCACTTCATGTAACCAGTAGCCATATCGTCCTTGATTTCCTCGTCCTAATGGTAGCTATAAAGACCTCTTAACATCCGTCATTTTCATTTGACGTTTATTCCCATTCATCGCCTCCCGCCTAGCTACTCTCTATTCTTGTGCTTGCCCAAATGCCCTGTCGATGCCTCTTCCTTGTCCCCCCTAGGACTGGCTGAGTTTTGAAGCTAAACTCGACAACCGTTGTGCCTTCATACCGTGCTAGTACTGTAATGCTACATCCATGCATTCTTTCTTTAGGTCACGATACTATTTGATACTGGTATTGATAGGCTGGAGAGACTTGTGATTCTAGCTAAAAATGGCAATAAGCAAAGCAAAAAGAAAAAAGTTGTCATAAGTCATGACAAAAAAGAAAGGATTGAACGATGCAAGCGATGCAGTGCAATGAATGCAATAAAATATTGATATAAACGATTTCGCGCCGTCCAAAAGAACAAAACCAGATAATGCATCCGATCCGATCCTCCGATTTGTCCATATTCGCCAGGCCCCAGTCCCCGGTCCGAAGGAGTCACGGTAGCAACGACGGATGATTGTGTGCACCCGGTCGTAATCGCAGCCGACCGCCCACGCCTATGGCACCACCTCAGCCTGCTGATCCTCCGCCAACATCCGCTCCCTCTCCCGCTCGGCAGCATCAGCTGCATTCACAGCTGCGACATTCCCCGCGGGCGTATCGGAGGTGTTTGCAGCTGCGGTACCATTGGCGGCGTTGGCGTCAGCAGCGCCGGTAGCAGCAGCACCGTTCCGAGCGCCGGCTTGGCCTCGTCTTCTTCGTCGTCGGGGTAGTGTGATGATCTTTGGCATGGGTCGTTCGTCCAAGTCAAGTGAGACGTTCGTAGCCGCTTGGAATGCCTGTGTGGTTTGGATCTCAAAGTCAGTCTCGTTGCTCTGCCGCGGTGCATCGAATATACGAAGAGCGTCAGGTCCCGCACTTACCTCGATCCAGTTAACCACCTCCCTCGCATCGCCTGTTTGTATCAGGAACTGTTCTCCTTTGACCCTGACTCTGACCACGTTCTTCTTCTTGTGGTAATCAGCAGCGAGACCGCTCTCGGCGCCTTGAAGGGAATACTGCTTGATGAGCGCGTTGTGCTGGAAATGTGACGCGAGCGAGGTGCCGGTATTCGCCGAGCTCGTGGATGGGGCAACGCTGGGAGTGGAGGTCGAACCCCTTCGAGCGGTCGATCCTGATGCCGCAGCGGAACCTGGGAAGAGGGCCGGGTCTTTCACATCAGGTCCGGTGGACACATTGAGCGACGATGCGTTGGTGACGATCGAAAGAGAACTTCGTCGAGCGCCAGATGTGGAGGACTCCGACGCTCTCCTGAGGCCCGCTGGGCCGGTTCCAGGTGCACCAGTGAATGCTGACGACCCTGAGCTTGACCCTCGCCTGGCTCCGATATTATGAACGTCTGGAGCAGATCCTCGTCGTGTCCCGTCCACGACAGCAGATATTGACCCTCGCCTGGAACCGGCGGTACTTCCAAACTGACTGCTCACTGAGCCTCTTCTTTCGGTAAGAATAGGGCAGTGTACGTGCAAGTTCTCCTCAGCTTCCTCCTCACACACCGTGGGGATGGGCGCGTCGACTTTGAGCGGGAATCGATGGGGGTCGAACTTGTAGACGTAGAGACTGGTACCGTGAATGATGAAGTATTGCTTTTTCCAGCTTCGGTCTCGTGCTTGAACTCCCTGAGAGATGAATTCCATCTTCCTTTGAAGCTGACCCTCAATGTGTACCTGGTGAAGTGAAGTATTCAGTCAGCCTGTCATCGTTCATGAGAATCTTGCCTCGGAGAATTTAGCGACTCACGGAACACCAATACTTCGGCAATTTCTCTCTGCCTTCTTCATCTCGAGGACGAGGAATGAATACTCCAGGGAATGGAGGCTCATATTTCGGTGGAGCTTTGGTTGAATCGTCCATCGACCTTCTCCTCTTGAGAGCAGGCTTGTCCTTGCCGCCTGCCCAGAAGTTGAATGAGCTCAAACCAGCTGCAGGGGTGGGAGGTGGTTTAGCCCATTCAGCGGTCGGGGTTGACACAGCATTGACAGCCTTGAACTCTGGGATGCGAGGTGGAATAGCGATTCGTGAAGGCACTTGCTCTCCTGAAGGTACGGTCTCGAGCTTGGGCTTGACCGATAAGCGGTCAGCGAATCCTTGATCCGCCTCGGCGTGGACCGGAGATGGCGGTTTAGAAGGTAGGTTAACCATGGATCGGGACACCTGAGTGTACAGCGTAGGTCGGCCAGGAGCTTTGGATTGTACAGGCGAATGAGGTACTGACATGCCACCTTGTCTGGCGGGTTGAGGGGCGACAATTTCGGGCTCGTGTGAATGAGCTGATATCCCAGGCGATTCTGCGGAACCTTCATTGGTTCCGACTTCGGAATCTGAGTCGCTGTCGTCATCAACAGCATTTTCGTGTTCATCGTCCCGTCTCCCCATCGCGTCCTCCGGAGACTGTACGACAGGCTCGCCTAGCTGGAATCCGGCGGCAGCATGCGTACCAGGAGCTTCGTTTGGTCCTGCATTCTTGGGTAGAGTCGGTTCGGCTGATCGAGGCGTTGAAGTAGCACCGGTGCTTACTCCAGAGGTAGGCTGTGAGTCAAAGTAGCCCGAGCTCGCTGTCGAGCCGGTCGCTGTAGACGCGTATGACGACTCGTTCCTAAGCAAAGCGGCTCTATTAGGCGTGGGCAGTACTTCGCGTCTTGGCGTAGACCCGAAGGTGGTTTTAGAACCGGGTGTGCCGGTCGGGGTGCCGCTGCCAAACTCGGCCCAAGAGCTCTGGGGACGCTTCTCGGAGGGTGTTTGTAGTGACCAGACGGATTTGCCGTTGGCTTTGGGGATGATGATGGACGGTGAGCCCTGTGGCATGCTATTGAGACGAGGAAAGTTCATTTGACGCCGATCGGCAAGTGGCATGGCCGAAGAGCTACCTGTTGGTGAGCTGGGAGTGTCTGCGGGACAGGTCAGTCAGAATATCAGAAGACGAGACGTTCGCAAACCAGGAGACTTACCGTCTTCTTCCCGGACCGCCGTCTTAGCCATAGGCGAAACCTGGTTCGAAGCCTTTGCTTTGCCCTTATTCTTCCTGGCGAGTCGTCCAGCAAGTCCCATAGGCCCTTTTGATCCAGACGCCCTAGGCTCCGTTTCCGTCTCTGCGTCAGAATCATCATCCGATCGTCCTCCCTCGATCTCAGTGTCAGATTCTCCATCGCTCTCCTCATCGTCGTCTCCCGCATCTCCACCCTCGTCCTCCTGCGCAGGCTGCGTTGACGGTTGTCGGAGCATGACAGGCTACGGGAATGGCGTCAGATCGGGGTGTATCAATGAGAATTGGATGACGGTACTCACCATATGCCTCTTTGCTTTTCTGAGCTCTTCCGCTGTCAATATGCCCTTCTCCTTCCCTTTCCCTGACGGTGTTGAGACCGGAGGTAGCGAGAATGGGAAACCTGACAGGCCGGGGGTACGCTGACCGCTGGGAGTACCCATTAATCCTCCCGGTGTCTTTGGTCCACCTTCTTTGGCCAATGCACCCCATCCAGGAGTCGTGGACCCGCCTGACGGACTTGAGAAACCAGGCCAACCTTGCAAGGTCGGGAGATTCTTAATAGGCTGAGGCATCGGGGGACTTTGGATTAGGGTAGACTTCCTGATAGGAGGGTTAGGACGAGGTCTGGTATTGTTGAGCGGTGAAGAAGGCTGAGAAATTGAAGAAGGAGTCGGTATCGTGTCGTTGAGAGGTACTCGTGACGGGCCTGCCATGGACATTGGTCGACCCTCATTCTGACTCTGCGCCTTTGATTCTGCTCGTCCATCCTCTTGCTTCTGAGCTGCCATTGCAGCTGTTGATCCGGGAATGGCCACATCGGAGATGTCGATACTGAGCGACGGTCGTCGTCGTCCAGCTCCAGCTGCTTCAGGAGGTTTCAGCGAATCAGTTGTGACATGTCGAATCGGAGATGAGAGCGGGGGAGTGGGCAGACCGCTGATCTGCTTGGGAGGTGTCACTGGAGTTTCGGTCGTTTGCTTGACAGGTATTGGGGGCGAATCTGCCGGTAGTTTTAGTGGTACTGTCTGAATGTTGGCAGCGGGCTGTAACGACGCGGGCGGCTTCGACGTCGGTTGCATGGCGGGCCAACTTGCGAGGTTGTCGCTAAAATCTATCGATCGCCTCTTGATATTCTCATTTGGCAACTCGATATTTGCAGAGGGTGGAGAGGGATCTCCGTTGCTGAGGGCATGGCCGTCCGGAGTGATCTGGGCGTAATCATCGTCGGGCACAACTAGTGGATATGACGGCTGCCAGCTGACTGAACTTCTCCTTCCATTCCCATTGGTCTTCGGTTGTCCTTCTGGTGAGCTAGTGCTTGCGAGGGCGAAGTTTTCGGGGAAAAGCGTAGGTGATGCGAATCGCCCACCGTTGACGTCAGGACTGCCGTTTCCTCTTGGGGCTGGATCCGCATATCTTCCCATTACACCATCAGTGGGAGGAGCTGAAGTTCGGGAGGGTTTGGTAGGCGATGTGTTCGTCACGTCTACTTGGGACTTGAAGAAGGTCGAGGGAGATGACAACTTTTGCCGTAGTGATCCTCTTCGTGCTTCGGGGTCAGGCGACGATCCAACGCCGAAGAAGGATTTGATTCTCCCGCCCGACGTGGGAGGTGAGTTAGTCGCTATGTCGGCTCGGGAGATGTCGACGGACAGCCGCTTGTTATTGCGACCTGGAGAGTCCTCAGCTTTCATGAAAGCTGGAGCTGCCGCTTCGGACGCCCTCCTATTCCTGTGGAAGATTGAAGGCATCGTTTAGAGTTGCTTCACCAAATGGGACCGAAAGAGATGGTTACGAGAGATGATGCGCGGAGTCGATTAATGCTTGAAGAGTAGCCACCTGAAAATCAGTACGTTAACAATGCTTGTGGGATGTCTGATAGATGTCATGATGATGATAGTGCGCCGAAAAACCAGCAGTCTGGATTGAAATGATGGGTGCGTTCAATATGTGTAGAAGGTGTAGGGCCATGACGAAGAATGTCGTTGTTTCCAGTTGCTCACCAGACACTACTTGTACACTGATGCTCCGCCTGGTATCCTACTTGAGCTGCTTGATGATGGTGATGACGATATACAAGTGACCGCACGGATCGACGTTCCTTTGGTCTACTAAATTCCCTGATATGCTCTCTGGTTGATGCTTTATGTATCACAATCCATGGGAAAGAGGCGATGTATGATGAACAATGTATGCTGAGTATACGCGACTGCCGGACTATGCTGAGTTGAAAGACCCAACGACGGGGAGTGATGGACGTATGGATGTATGGATGATGTCGATCCTTGTGTTCTTCTCCACTCTTCCCGATGGACGCCAAGGAGGCCGAGCACGAACGGACTGGGCGTACCCACGACCTTGGTTGGTCAAGAGGACCGCTGACCGGTATTACACGTATCTTTAATATCCGAATTACAATGGTCTTCTACGCAACTCGAAGTGAGGAGCTGACCTGATGGTCGACGAGTGCTATTGCGATGCTGTGTATTGCTGAATTGTAGTGGCGAGCAGACAGTGGATATATTTTGCGTCAAGTGTCTCGTGATCGATCGTCGCTGTATAGGAGTGTGGGTGTGGGTGTATTGTCGTCGGAATATGAAGGAATGGGAGTCTTGAGTTGAGGCAAGGGGAAGCGCTAAATCGGGTCTCGCAAACTTTGGTCCTGGTCTTCTGCTGCTAGTGGCCCTACGACTTGGTTCTTCGGTGGTACACGTATGTCGCGCTGAGCTCAAAATACACAAATCCACAGTCTTTGCTGCAGTCAATCGATGGCGTATGTCGAAGGTACAGACAAGCTCTACCCGACGCCTCTATCAATACTGAACGCCAATGTCAAACCCCGATGACAATGACGATCACGATGCCTGACAACGACGATTAGATGGCGGTGACGATGCTGAAACGAGACATGACTCTCGCAGTATCTTTTGCACGCGTGTGTATATCTGTAGAATTCCTGACAGACGCTGTTGGGAGTCAAGGGGATTGGCCATATGGGCTAAAACCGAGGATTGAGCAGGAGAATTGATTTGATTTGGCTCGTCTCCGATTCACTCAAACTTGCACTTTGCTTGCTGCTAATAACAACCTGACCGCCGACGTCACTCATGTGCATTGTAACAGAGATCATGCCCGCCTCGGCCTAGATCATTAATTATTGGTACAAAACTCATCGCAGCTTCTTGCCAATAGGTCGATGCCGGCCAGGCCGAGGCATAGAAAACATGGGTACATGCAGGCATGCATGTTCTTGTCCAGATGTTCCAATTACACTAATCTCATTAGTCGGTAATTGACCCTGAATTCCGGCGTCCTGCTTGTTTTGGACATCCCGCATATAAGTTTACACAACTCGTACGTAAATAAACCGTAAGTATATATATAAAGTACTTTGCATGGGAATTTTGAGCGGTGCGCAAACCGTGAGATTGACGTGCGTAAACTTTGGCCTCCTGGTGCGTCGCAAGTTCCGGCGATGAGCGATGCTCGTATCCACCTATCACGGCTACAGTAGCACAGTCAAGCACCACCACTATGCGATAGTACTTTAGTGCGCCTGATTAGTGTCTCCATCGATCGACGACGTATCCTGGCGTCCCGCAGATCTCTTCTGCGGCACTCGACTTCTTTGTGCCGCTTGCCAACGACAACCAAATTCTGTTGTTCTGCTGGACTCGGATGTCGGTCATTTGTGGCATGGACTTGCCGGCCTATTATCACTGTACATATCATTATATGCATCAGATCCGGGGATTGCTAGAGCCGACTTAGGCTCCAAGAAGTATTGTTACGTTGATTGTGGGTGCCTACAAAGACCCCACATTGTAACGGACGATACGATCGACGGCCGTGTGAGTTCGGCCTTTGAGATACGAGCCTAGCTATCTTTCGCCCGCACTGCCGATGATATAGTAACTGTTCTAGTGCATGATACGTGACTGACAGCCGGCGGCGCCAGCTGAGGGAATAGTAAGGAGTTAATGATAACGACAAGGTAGCTGGCTGCCGAAGTCGGCTTTGACGTCTCGACGTCATGTCCGTAACCTTGCGGAACGAATATGCATGTCCGTTATGCACCTGTCCCGCATCACATGCCCTCTAGTCGGACAATTATTCTTGGCTCCTTTCATGCAATGCTCGCCATATGGGCCGACTTCGATCGCGTGCAATTCCAAAGGCCCCTCATGAGCGCTGTGTCGCGTGATTGAAAGGTCATATACTGTGTCAAATTCCCAGTTCTCCTGTCGGCCTAATAGTGTAATCGTCGCACGCGTCCTTCGGGACTCAGACTCTCGGTTGGACTTTCAATCTGCATGGACGTAGTCTGGGTTCAATTCCCAGTTGGGCCCATTTATGGTCTTTTTGCCTTCGTTCCCAAAGTGTCTTTTTGAGGTGGGCTTTCGCAACGAAGGCGACGGCGATGTGGCGCTTATTACCACTTCCCCCCATACCATACAAACCATATGGCAATGGCAATGGCAATCTGCGAAAATACCAAATATCGTCCGCCACGCCTGACCTGAAAAAAATGGAAAAGCGGAGCTCGCCGCTCACTCCCCCCGCGATTTTTTCTGAGACCGGGAACCAAGTATCCAAGTATCCGTGGATGAAAGACAACCGATTGTACCCCTTCATCTTCACCCAGCCGTCCAGCTATTCGTGCGCACATTCGTACGCAGCGAGTGTGAGTGCAGGCTGTCTCTCTCCAGAGGACACTACGTAGGTTTAGCTTGCTGGTCTCCTCTCTTGGCTCGGCTGGGCGGCTGGGCTCCGCTCAACTAAAGCCAAGCTGACCTAGGCTTGCCAAGTTTGTCCGTCACTCACGTCATGTGTCTGATCGACACTGTATATCCACTGAAATCTCTCCCATCTCAGACTCGGTGTCAATGCACCATATGCGCTTTTGCAGGTCACCGATGCATGATGAATAGGCAACTAATACTCTTTTCTTTCACAAAGGAGAACACAACAGACGGGTCAATCTACTCGAGCGTTCACTTCATGCATCGCATGGTATCACCTCAATGATCGAAAAGAAGCTTACTGATAGGATGATCGAGGGCGAAAGCTTTGAAGCGAAGCACTAGGGTCGTGTTGGTGATAAATGACAAGATTGGGAACAGACTGAATTGATATTTCGGCAAGCCTGCTTCACCAATCCAATTCATATTCCGTCCACGGCACCAGCAAAACGACAGCGACGCTGAGTGTTCGCTTGCTTATTTACTTACTACCATCATCAGCCGAGTCTGCATACAGCATCAGCGAGTGCGAGGGCTTGCTGCGAGTAATAATTGCGGTACGCTCGCGCCCCCTTGACCAGCACCAGCAATAACAGTCGTGACAACTGTACTAGTGTGGTATCAGTATCATCTGTTTGGCTCCACAATAGAACAGACGTCACACACACAAGGCAGGTAAGCCATACCTGACTGGGAAAAAAAAACACAATCGTGCAAGCACTCGGCTTTGACCAGCACGGGCTGGTCTTTGTCCATGAAACACTCATACAGTACATATCACAGCAGAGATCTGCATTATCGGGAACCTGGGCAGGACAGCTGCTGGTATTGTATGTCGGTTGATATTGTTGACCTATTCATCTTTGACCGACTCTTCTCCTTCTCGTTCCCCCGGTCCCTTCAAACCTGTTCAACACATCTTCATTTAGATCTGTTCTTTTGTTTGTCCGTTTGCTTGTTGGTCTGTCATCTTATCGTACATTATAATACAGTCCAATACCTTTTTCGCTTGTCCCCCGTCTTCTGGGTCGTAGCCTGACCGTGTTGCAAGGTGGCGAAGCTGGTGGCTTCTTCTCACACCTTGTAGAAACTGACTGTAATTCGCTGTTGTAACATCGCTCCTCATCTCACCTTCGTCTCGACTGGATAACAGAGCACCATCGACATCATCGCCACCGTCCTCAAGACACTAAACCGTTCGACATTCCCCCAGCATCACGACAACAGAAAGAAAGTACGAAAGATGGCAGACTCAACTAATCCCCCAACACCGTCACCACCAAGAGTACGACATTCTCAACGAAGAGGTCAGACGCGATTCGAGAAGGAAGCGGCTGCAACTGGCGGCAAGGCGGCTGCTGATCATCCTGGAGACCCAAAGGTTATTGGACCATGGAGGATTGGGAGAACCATTGGGAAAGGCGCAAGCGGTGAGTGGGGAGCGGGGGGACCTTACTCGTACTGTGCGATGACCTCATCGAGAAGCAGAGATAAAAGCCAGGGCTGACAGACAGATCGTCTTGACTTGTGAACATTGCAGGTCGAGTAAAGATTGCCAAACACTCCAAAACGGGCCAGTATGCTGCCATCAAGATTGTACCGAAGCATGCTTTGCTCATGAGCTCGAGAATGTCGATCACTGAGGCCGGAGCGAAACATGATAAAGCCGTCTTGGGTATCGAGCGAGAGATTGTGATCATGAAACTGATTGATCATCCCAATGTCATGAGCCTCTACGATGTCTGGGAGACCGCGAAGGAGCTGTAAGTCGGGTCACACCTGTTGTTTGTACTGCCCCCAATAGCTTTGGGTTCTCCAAGTTGCAGCTCTTAGCCTACTTGTGGGGGTGGGGCCAAAGACGAGAAGCTGATAAATACGTGGTCCCCGCAGATACCTCGTCCTGGAGTACGTCGAAGGCGGCGAGCTCTTTGACTACCTCGTCTCTCAGGGTCGCTTGCCGCCTGACGAAGCTTCGCGGTACTTCCAACAAATCGTCGCTGGCGTAGATTACTGCCACCGATTCAATATCTGTCACCGTGATTTGAAGCCCGAGAATTTGTTGTTGGACGCTGAGAGGAACATCAAGATTGCCGATTTTGGCATGGCCGCTTTGGAGCCGAGTGATAAGTTGCTAGAGACAAGCTGCGGTAGTCCGCATTACGCTTCGCCTGAGATCGTGGCGGTGAGTGATATGGCTCGACACGTTCTGCTTGTCACATTGCAACCTCGGTTCAGCCATCTCCTGAATTACTACAGGGCAAGAGAATGAGGTGAAAAGCTGACCTTTTTGGCGTGTCTGTTTGTGAACAGGGTATGTCATACCATGGTGCAGCTTCAGATATCTGGTCATGCGGAGTCATCCTCTTCGCCCTCCTCACCGGTCGATTACCATTTGACGACGAGAACATCCGTATCTTACTGCAAAAAGTCAAGAACGGACGATTCGTCATGCCTACTGATCTTCCGGCTGATGCCAAGGACCTGATCACGAGGATGCTGGTCGTTGACCCCGAGAAGAGGATCACCGTGAGTCGGCTATGTCCTGGACTAGGGTCATGTGGCTGCCTTGAAGAGATCAAGAAATGGCGAAGAACATTGCTGATAGCATGCTCGCCCTCTTATGGGTGTTGACCACGCAGATGAACGAGATCATGAGACACCCATTTTGTCAGCGAAAGCAAGACACCGATTCCGGTCGTCGCATCAACCTCGTCGAGCCTCCCAGACTTGAGGAGATTGCTCGACCGGTCAAGTCGGAGCGAGAGATCGACCGGGATATCCTCCGGAATCTTAGAACGCTATGGAACGGGACTTCGGAGCGAGAGATTGTCAAATCACTATTATCCAACGAGTATGTGGCATCCTAAACGTACACCCTCGCACATGATCTTCCTGCTTCTATGGCGATGGTTTGGAAAACAATGGCTGACGCTGATGTGAGACTTGACGTGAACATCACAGAAAGACGTGGGAGAAAGCGTTCTACTTCTTACTCCTGCAATACCGGAACAAGCATCTGGAAAACTTCAACCCTGAGCCAGAGAGCAGAAGGGGTACGACAGGTCAGTGACAACTTTTCTTCAGACTTTCCTGCATCATAACGGTGATGGTATTCGGGCTGATCGGCTTGAGTGAACTCGTATATTCCCTGATAGAGCGAAGGAGGAGAAGCGAAAACACGTCTTCAAGTCACCGTCGATCGACAAGGTCGACTACGTCAAGTACCGCGGCCCACGGAGGCAGTACCATCCGAAAAGCGGTACCTCGGGAAGAGCGAGAGCGCGAACGAAACTCTCAGTCGCATACTCAGGCAGATAAGGAGAATGCCAACCCAGCTGCTCATGTTGCTACTCGACCTGCCCCAGCTCCGTTATCCTTGCACAAGTCTCATGCTACTCCCGGTGCTCGAGTAGCTGGACCCAGACCTTCACCATCACCCTCGCCCTCGCCTAATCCTGACCTGAGAGACCGCACTACAAACGGATCAGCGAGGGGAACGAGCTCAGTCACGAGTCCACGTACGCCAGCCCACCTGGACAAGGTCAACAGCACCCAGCCATCTATAGCCACACCTGTTGATCCCCGATTACCCAAGATTACGCTGCAAAGACCTACTCCTGACGCCCAAGCTGCCCCTGGCCCTACTGGCCTGGGACTGAATATCAATGTGGCACCACCGCCTTCACCATCTCCTGCTCCTTCTTCGCCTCCTCTGGGCATGGCTGTTGGCGCAGCATTGGGTAACATTAATGTGCCTCAGGTCCAAGATGCCGCTCTGCAGAAGTTCTTCCATGATATCGCTGAACAGCTGCAGTTGATCGGGTCAGCTTCGCCTCGCTCGTCTCTGATCGCTGGATCTCCACTGGCAAGCCCAGCTATATCCCAAGGCGAGACAATCACCACTCCCACAACGCCCAACATGGACCTGCCTCCCGTTCCTCTACCCCAGGCGAAAGCTCAAGAGCAGCCGACACGGGTCCAACAACCCGTCATTGCCATCAACAACAGCATGCAGGCGAATCGACCGGCACCGCTGAGGAGCATCACCGAGCCGCAACAGCCCAACACGGCCCCTAGACCAGAAGTGTCAAAGAGACGCTCGTATCTTGGCGACGCCACCAACAGGGACAATGTGTATGCCAATCAAGTCTCACAGCCTCAGCGGCATTCGATTGGATTTGAGAAAGTCAGGAAGGTATCTGGAGGTTCAGAGAGCAAGCGAAAGTCGAAGCGTGAGTGTCGGCGTGCCCACCCACATGCGTACAAGCAATAGTTGCTGACTCGAATCTTGCCAATGATGACATTTTTGGGATGGTGTATACTCTGCATGTACTACAGCCGCACCGCTCGATCTGTCCCCCAGAATCCCATCAGAGCTTCTCTCGCCGGTGGGATCTCCTTACCTGTCCACACCGCCTCTGGGTGGATCGGCGCCACCTTCACCCTTACTTGTTGGCAGCTCCAACGAAGTCAAGACCTCATGGTTCTCCAACCTGTTCAGTTGGAAGCCTGCGGTGGGTTACAGTTTTCCTATTCTTTTTATTCCCACGGAAGTCACAGTAATTGGTGGCTGATTTGTTTGTTGTTCGTGATGCTGCAACATATCTGTGCTGGGTATAATCTCCAGACATTCACATTGATCTCCGCGGACGACTGCGCGAGCTCCCGAGCAGAATGTATCAAGCTGCTCGAGTCGTTCGGCGCTAGTGTCATACTTGAAGATGCCGATGGCTGGGGTGTGCTCAAGTGCCGCGTCGACGAGATCCGAGGTGAGCACGCTCTCTTGTGGCCATACGGCCACCTATTAGCTTGGCGAGTGGGTGGGGGGGGG